>CAJQZN010009979.1:0-21949 GCA_907164685.1 Colias eurytheme | reverse complement strand
TAGCAAGGAATTAAATTGTCACTATAGGTAATTCTTACAGCTTTAGCGAAAATTATTCGTTTATTTATTACTATGAAACTTGGATATTTTACAAGTCCAAAATTGCTTGCTTACTTGAAAAAAGCTTTTAGTTTCAAATTGAAAACTAGGCAAGTTTTAAGATGTCATTTAACATATTTAACTACAACCACAATGCATTCCATTACTTTGAAAATGTAACCTTATGTCAACACATTAGAGACTAATACACATTAAAACGTAGTAACATTAAGCAGTGGAAAAAATCGCGTTGTCATCCCGTCAACGTCGAGGCGTGACGAATCGCGATGTAGACGTCAATTCCTTTACATTCTCGAAAAAACCAACAAGATTTAAAAAAAGAACAATCACAGAGTAAATAAGAAACGATCGATCGATGTCGTGACATCTCTGCTACTAGTAAAAAAAAGAATGACCATTTACATTTTTTACTGGCCGCTTGTCCTAATTCGTTTTTTCGAATTTCAAATTTAAAAGTTCTGTAACGAATTTTTATATTCATGAACGGTGTTAGTTTTGGAGATTTTTTGTTTGCACTTTCAGCTGTTGCAAAAATACCGGAACTAAAATGTTTGTCTATAACGGTTCGTTTGTTAAAAAGGTTATTCGAGTGATAAAACGTTAGAAAAAGTGTATCCAATTTTAAAAACTATGACAGAACAAAAACACGCCAATCTAATAACAATATATACTACAGTTTATTCTAAACGCGAGCGAAAAATATTTGACGCACGACGTTTAAAATTCCATACATTTATCTATATTATAGTTATGATGTTGTCCGTCCTTTGTTTCGTGGGACAATAAAAGGCTACACTGCCGACTCGATTTTTATGTGTGACTTAAGTTATGTGAAAATCTTTGCTGTTGCTAAACTAGCATTTCTCCACGGTTTTACCCGCATTACTCCGCTCCTATTGGTCTTAGACTTTAGTGACCTAATATTGAAATAATGTTACAAATCAGACCCGAATCAGATCCTGAAATAAGTGTGTTCAAGCAAGCAAACAAACTCTTCAGCTTTATAATATTTGTATTGATATAAAATGCTGAAACATCCATACTAATATTATAAATGCGAAAGTAACTCTGTCTGTCTGTCTGTTACTCAATCACGCCTAAACTACTGAACCAATATTCATGAAATTTGGTATGGACGTATTTTGATACCCGAGAAAGAACATAGGCTACTTTTTATCCCGGGAAAATGACGCAATCCTGGAAATCCCGCGGAAACGGAAACTATGCGGATTTTTCTTTGACTGCGCGGGCGAAGCCGCGGGCGGAAACCTAGTACAAAATAAGTGATCGTAAAACAAAAACTTACAGATACAACATTGCCTTTCTAAATCTTACTTAAAACCAAAATACTTAAACAATATTACAATTATTAAAGGACAATCATAATTTTTCGTCGTCATAAACCATAGTACACATGAAAGCATAAAACAGATTAATCCATTGTGTGAACGGGCCTTTAAATTATTTTATTCTAATGTGATCAATCATTTGTGTTCATTAGAAGGGAATATAAATGACTCCAATCAGCGCTGTAAGCACTTTAAGTGTCGGCGCATAATTTCGAAATAATTGGCTTTTTAAAGTATTACGGTTTTTAAGACACCTATTAAAAACAGGATATCGGTATTTTTCTTGCGTTCGGATTGCTCTATCAATTTTGAAGCGGTTTTATGAACGCTTTGATAGTCTGATCTGATTAACTTCATTTTTGTTTTTTGTAGACTTCGGCACATCTCAAGAAATGTTTCACTTCTTTACAATTATTTAGGATTTTATATTGATGTATTTCACCTAAACCTACCGTTTATCTAATTTACGAAATTTCTGTTTCATTATTATTGTTACGTACAAGTATTCATAGAGCTTTTTGGTTGTAATCCTTGTTCCTCTTTTAGGACATAAAACATTATTGTTTTTATAACAGATCAATATGAGATTTGTAGCCTCTCTATACTGTCAATACCGGTATTATCCTTACTGATACATAGTCAATCGTTAGTTGCTCATTTAAACTTAATTAACTGTAAACTTTAGTTGAACATAAATCGAGCCGTAACCAAGCTTGCACTCAGGTAAGTACACAATACGAATTGAGATGTAACTTTCCATCTCAAGAGCCATTAAGTCGTTTTGTTTTACTCGCCTCCTTTATTTGTGTTTTTTGTTCCAACAGTTCGAAGAAGTAAGTTATTTTTAATGTTTATATTACCGCTTATTTTGCGTTGGAGATCATGTCCTGTAATTATTGTTGAAGTATTGGCTCGACGAAATTACGGGGGGTTTTAATTTGTTTTTCAAGTACGTTTTGTTGGTTCATTATAATATTGACTTGTTATTCCTGTGATGTGGGTGTTAGCAGGCTCGTGGCTGTATACACGTAATGGCTGATAAACTTCAGTTTAAATAATTAAAGTATGGTAATTGATCATTACTTATT
The DNA here is from genome assembly GCA_907164685.1 of Colias eurytheme. NCBI lineage: Eukaryota > Metazoa > Arthropoda > Insecta > Lepidoptera > Pieridae > Colias > Colias eurytheme. The sequence continues at coordinate 19,452 of CAJQZN010009979.1, read as the reverse complement.
GTTCTTGTTCTTAAAAGTTGCTCGTAGTCACTATGCAAAAGAATCTGCTCAGGTACTTGCCAGATACATTGTCATTCTGCGTCTTTTTTGCATTATCTTCTCTGTTAAAACTGATTTCTGGTCCAATGATAACGCACTTCTGTGTTCTATAACGATCAAACTACTAATAGGAGTCATATGCTTCAGTTGATTTTAAAAGCTTTTTTCCTTTTAATTAGCGTATGTATATTCGTAATTGCACTGCTTTGTCTCCTAAAATTCCTAGAACATTAACAAAAATCGTTTTTATTTCTCAATGTTCTAAAATAACACAATGGAAAGGTAAATAATTGAGGTTTCTTTTGTCTCACTTATCTTTTAGTCAATGGAGATTAATTAAAGGTGATTGTTCATATTTGCATATCATGTTCATTAGGTAAGATATGAATGCCTGCAATCAAGATAGTGTTGGGATTACCCAATACTCGGTATTGCTGATTTTTAAGCTTGTAATTGTATCTTACACAACTTGGAGTTAGAGATAGTTAATGTTATTTAGTATATAAACTTTAGATAACTATTCTTTGGCTTTGTAGACATTTGCATGGTATAATATGTAGAATGATATACCTATATACTTACTTCCCTACTAATGTACCTAACATAATATTATTATGTCATAGTTTGTCATTCTTTAACGTTAGCAACGGAGCAATAGGCTTTTCACCACGGTGAAACATTTCATTCCTATGGTGGATTTCGTATTGTGATTATGCAGGCGATGCCACAAGCGGATAACTAGTGTTTTTATATGTCTGAAAAATTCGCACAACATACAAGGTTGAAGGAAATTCTAAAGTTAGTTTCACAATAAACAATACATTGAATCAACACAACGAACAATCATATTATAAAACAATTCCATGAAATTTAATTCAATGAACGCTAACGTTCACCAAATTTCGATGCCGCAGAATAAACACTTGGCAAATGCAAATCAATTTTATAAAGCCACAAACAATGGCTGAAAACCGCGACACAAGTGCTCTGCTAATATTACTTCTAGTTTTGAGATGGGATAAATTATTTATAAACCGCGAATTGAGTTCAGACCTAATAATCCTGTCTTGCTAGAAACTTGAAAGGATTCAACATTTTTATTCGTTATTGAGGCAAGAATCGAAATTAGATGAATTATTTTTGAAACTTGAAGATAATGATTTAATTTTTAAGTATTGTGAAAAGCGGCATGTTTTAACTGCTCGGCAGTGTTTTAAGAATAATTGAAATACCATAATATTATTAGGATTCTTAATATGGCAAAAGACTAGTGATGACGACCGTGACCGAGACCTGTATAGCGCTGTCATTTTTCCATACTGGAAATTACACATTTTGGTTTTTAGGGCTTCCACATCATGATACGGGTGCAGGTCTTATAAAAATTGTAATGCTTCTACAAAAAATTGTAATGCAGACTTTTTACTTGTTCGAAATCACGTCACAGCATCTTTTCGTCACATTGCGTTACTCAATAGTGCATGATTTGACAAAACGTCTGTATTCCGCCTGTCTCGTTTCATGAATTTAAAAACGTTTTGGAGAAAAGGGCCAAGGTCACTCTTCAGACGTGACCTACGGGCTACAAACGTTGACTTGTGTCATAACTGAGATGTTTTAATTTATTCGTAAAGTTTGAATATGAATAGGTGTATTCATTGTTTTAGTTTGAAATTTAAATTTATATAGTGTAGTCTCTTGAACCACCCATATTATAGTAAGCGTCTGTGACACATAAAGCTGTATAATTGAAATTATAAGGTACTAGCTTTCCAGCCGCGGCTTCGCCCGCGTTTTCAAAGAAAAACCCGCATAGTTCCCGTTCCCGTGGGATTTCCGGGATAAAACAAATCCTTTGTGTTAATCTAAGTTACCCTCTATATGTGTGCTATTTCATTGTAATCGGTTCAGTAGTATTTGCGTGAAAGAGTAACAAACATACACATCCATCCTCACAAACTTTCGCATTTATAACATTAGTAGGATAGGATAGTATAGGATAGGATTAAGATTTCGTAGACCTTTTCATTATTTTCAATCTATTCACGAGTTTACTACAAATTTGCGAAAACTTAACAACTAGGGTGGTCTATCTCTTCTAAATGGAACAATTTAATTCCGAGACTTGAGAGACAATAAAAAAATATGACAAACAAGATGATATCTCACGAGAAAGTAATAAAACGCGGTTTATCACAAAGGACATTGTTGCAGTAGTTCACATTTAAGAAATTAAACAGTAGCATTTAAGACCGGTTCTTTAACTATTATTTTGACAACTTCAACGAATATAGCTTTTGGAAAAATGTTTAAACAACACAGTATTGCACCGAATGTACTACCGTACCTGTACGTAATTTCAGTTCTTAAAAAGATACCTAGATATTTTAAGGAATTTACAAACTTTTTACGCGAATCAAACCCGCATCCAACCACAGTAAAAGTAACCAAAGCTAGCTTATGCCTTATACCGAGCACTTGCATGATTAAAACATCAGCGGGAAAACAAAAACATAACCGAGGGCGGTCGTGCCTGCGGGTGTAAGGTATATAATAATTATTGTTAGCCTCAAAAACGCCGCCACGCACACATGGATAGTACAAAGCGCGCGCGCACACACGCGCAGAACTTTAATAGGCGCGTGAGTTCACGCACACATGCGCAGAACATTAATAGGCGTGTGAGTTCACGCACACATAGAAAACCTTATTCGTAAGTTCACGCACACATGGATAAACCTTATTCGCACACATGCTGAGCGAACATCATAATTACGAGGGCCACTGGCGTGCGTCGAGTTGTAACGAGCTTAAACAAAATGGCGGATTATTTTATTTATACCAAATTGTTGTTGAAGTTATTGCTTTTAGTTGTAGTCACGTCTTCAGGTCGGATATGCATCTGGAAGAATTTAGTCTAGAATAAGACAATCTATCCAGATTAGTTTAGGTCCAGCCGTTTCAGGTTTCTTGTTAGAATGTCAAAATTCTTAAGGACAGCATATAAAAATTGATTTATTAAGATTATAATATTATCGCTTTGTTATTTTTTAATGTTTTTAGGTTTCCGAAACTATTACTGAGACTTCGATATCTGTTTGTCCTTGCGTAAGTATTCAATTCGATTATTAATTATGGCCATTATCAAAAATACATTATTCAGTTTTAATTGCAAGTATCATTGTAATAGTTATAAATATTATTTTTAGTAATATCTGTTTAGCTTAATTATGTAAATGTATGTCAACTATGCGTGAGTAGATACTTGACATGAATCTTTATTATCTGATACGAATAATATTATGTTAAAACATTTCCATAATTAAAAATAAACAGTATTTTAAAATTAAACTATTCTAAATTTAAAATTCAATCGTAATTTGAAATCTGTTTATCAAAATATTTAAAAGTTGGTTCATTCTCTGACGCTTCGCTTCGCTTCGGCGAATAAGAAACGAATTCAAATAATAAAGTTTTGAATAGAGATACTCTTTAACTGTTTTATCTATGACGTGATCAAAGCGTAACGAATAATTAAAATAACTTAAGATTAAGTGCATTATATTTTTCAATTAACTTGTTAAAGAAAGAATGAGGAATTAAACATGAGTTCGTTATCTTTGAACAAAAAGCTGATTAGAAGATTATTTATTTTAATTTAAAATGTAAGTTGACGATGCTGTATTTATTTGTAAGAATGTATTATGAACTTAATTATAATGCATGCATGTATTTATTAGTGTTTATTCATTAATTTCGGAATATAGGTATGTACATTAGGTGATTTATACATATTTATGTATAATCATTAATCTTATTATAATATAACATATTTATGAACTACAAGACGTAGGTACTCCACAATATTTTAGTAAAAACTTACCTCCCGATCCAGCCTGCCAGTTATTCCATTTATACAAAATATTAAAAAGCATGACATACTTCTTATTCTACAACAATTCTCTTCAGCCATGGTCTAAACTATTCAAAAAAAAAAAAAAAAACGTCAAACAATACGCCTAATGGCGGGAATCCACGTCCCACGTATGGTAATGAAGTTTAATTTAAACCATTTGGGTTAGAACGGTAGCTTGAAGCATTTAAATATGAGTTAGTCTTATTAATAGTTTAACTAGCTGTTACCCACTGGTTCGCTTGTACTTTGGGCATCTTCATTTCAAAGTACCTACGAAGATTTGAATAAGCCCCAAGTTACTGTACCGTAAGGAAAAATATCCCTTTTTTAACAGATAAGCAGGTTTATTTTTGATATGGTTAATAAAATAGTGGGTCCACGTTCCAGAAAAAAATATTTAATCTAAAGTAACTTTGAAAAAAAACTGTGACGTAAAAGAAAGACAGTCAAACAAACACTTTAACATTTATAATAAGAAACTCCAAGAATAATAGAAACTGATTCTATAAAACAAGCACTTAAAATTAATATTATTAGTTGACTTAAGAGAACTAGACGGTCTTAAAGTAAATTCCATGAATGATTTAGGAAATACCTCAGCGAGATCATACAAAAAATAGCAAAGACTTTGTGTAAATATAAGTACGATAGAAAAGGAATATTTTATTATTAACGTTTAAATTTTTTATCCTTTAATGAAAATTGCTATAATATTCACTGATCAATGACACAATGATCACAATGATCACTTCGATGTCTTAATGTACTGCAAATCTTATATTACGAAGTAGATAGGTTTTAAAATATGTTATTGTATGCACAAAAAAATGTGTGCGTGTACTAGTGTACACACGTAAGAAGTGAAACTTCTTTATGACCTTATTTTTCAAAAATAATTACTATATGCAACTTTACAGAAATACGTCAAATCACGCGTGGTAGGGATAGGAAAAAGATGGCGCGTAACGGAAAAATGTCACGCGTCACGAAAAAATGTTACACTAAATTTTTTTCCAACCCCGATAAAGAAGTTTCACTTCAATAAATGTTGTCATTTAAAAAATTAATTGTGTGTTACTATACAAGTATTTCATTGTTTAATTTGATTTATAGAGTGTTTTTGTAAATTGTAAATTGCTTTTATTCGAGTCAAAGTTTCGACAATCATCAAAACAGGGATTAACCATTTATAAGGATATTATTATTAAATTAATCTTTACACTACTAATAATTCAATGTATCTCTTTTAGATATGCTCTAACTGCTTTTCAAGATACAACTTTAACAATAGTAATTGCTATTTATAGAAAAGCCTCAGGCAAGTGAGATACCGGGATAAAACAGAAACTCGAAGGCATCTCAACAGCTGGTGGAATATATTATTTACGGTGAATAAAAATCTGCGAGATAATATGATAATGTTCCGGTAAATTTGATCCAGATAGTATCTATGGATAGCGCTTTAGGACCTTTCAACGGCCATTTTAATAGTGAAAATAGAGAATGGACATGTATTTCATATCCTACCTTGCCTTATATTGTGAAGTCCCATGTCCCCTAGTGGGGTAAGTGGCAGATGCATTATATGTACATCTGTTTCACTGATCGATTTTTCTTTAGGGACAAGAAGGTGATCAGGCTTCTGTGTCCTACCAGACCGAGACATTTTTTTTTCTTCGTCTCCACCGGGAATCGAACCCAGGACCCCTGGGTGCTACGCTCACGTGTCAACCACTGTACCAAGAAGGCGGTCACCTTGCCTTATATTGATGATCTTATATTGACTTTTGCAAAATATTTCTAATCAAAATGTTTAAGCATAAGAAAATTTTTTGTAGATAAAGTATCTATTTTACATATTATTTTGGTATCAGAAACTCATCCAATATTACACAATTTGTAGTGAAATCATTATTAATTACTCTATAACGTGAATATAGCTATATGTTAATGTGATAAATGTATCTCAAACCCAGCAAAGCCAGAGCGAGCTGCTAGTATTCTAAATCTAATAATTAACAAAGCACCGAAACTTAACCCCGGCCAATAAATTTCCCATCTCCAGAGTAAAATAACCCGACTTCTTAGAAATCCGAGATAACAGATAAAATTTCAAATCACACAAATTAAAAATTCCCAAGAGCCGTCCAAATTAAGTCGGTTAAGAAAAATAACATACAAATAGCTAATCAAGATTGTGGGAAGGAATGGTAATTATCAAATAGATTATAATCTACTAACAAACTAGTTTGTAATGGACGACAATTATTATCAATAATTACTTGGTGATGATGAATTGTTGTTTCGTTAAAGTGATCTAAATGACACTAACGTGGACACGCAAGGTGCATGTAATTAAATAGAAATGGACAATCCAAAATGTACTTAATAATCTGTAGTTTAAGGTTGAAATTTAAGTTACTAAATGCGAAACAGCACTTGCTAATAAAGGTACTTTAGAACGTCTCATCACGTACTAAGTATACATAAGGAAAGCTATGTACTTCGACAATCCGTATAAATCAAGCCTGTAAATATTTTCTAAGGTTCAGTCAAACTTCTAACGTGCAAGAAATCTATAGGAGTCAGACTGAGAAAGCACACTGAAACGTTTTAATTTATAAGTGAGTTAGACTTCTATCGTTCGGTTAGTGTCCAACTATCTGTGCAGTGAGAAACAAGGCATTAAAATGGTTAATTGTTTATTTTAGGTTCACTAGGCAATATTAATAAAGATTCATAGTTTTTATATTAAAAAATTAATGCGTATATACTGGTTTTCGAGTATTTTTTACCTTTTAAATTTTTTACTTTCTTACCCTTACTTTGCCTTCATAGATGGTTTTAATATCAATTGTTTATTTGATTGTTAAACAGTATTTTACTTTCAAAGTCTAGATAAAATGGGAGAAAGAAAGATAGCTGGGGAATGTTTATAGCAAACTTTGTCTCTACTTCCATGAAAGGACTCTTTGAAAAGGGAATTTCCCTGAAAAAATTCAGTTTGATGAGCAAAGCAACTTAATTTTTGTTAAGTACTTCTAAATTTAATATTTCTTATGTTTGTGAATTGAAGTGTATATTCTTGGTATCAAAAACTAAGCACATAGACACGTTTTCATGTGAAGCTCGTTACAAATTGAAATACCGAGCTATTTAGCAATAAGGTCATGTTTTTCCGCGTGTTTGGTACAAATAATAAAAATTATACAATATTCGAATTGCCTGGATAAAGTTTATTTGCAGTTTTACGGTGTAGACCAGGTTTTGAATTAACCATTTTTTAATCAACATCAAGACGATTAACATCGCAATCTGTCCATGACTACGCTTCGTGTAATGTGTCCGAAACGTCATTTTAAATTATTTGTTGAATGAATCGCGTTTTAAATTAAGTAATGGATAACATGGCGACTGGTTTAAATGCTTCATCATCTGCATGTAATCACAATACTTCATCATCATCACCAACATCATGTCCTAAATTTGGAGGGAGACAAACATAATCCAGTAGAATAAAAACACTTTGGCAAATTTAAAAAGCATTTGTTTCTTAATAACACGCATTTTGTTTATAAATAACTATCTGTGCGTCGCGGTTTTACCCGCATAGCTCCACTGATGTTAGTCTTAGCGTGATGATAGCCTGTTGATAGCCTTCCTGGATACACGGACTATCTAATAATGAAAGCATTTATCAAATTGAACCAGTCGTTCCTCAGATTAGCGCGTTCAAGTAAACAAACAGGTTTGTATATAACACTGCCTAATCATACCCCTTCACGAAGTCAGATAAAAGAGTTGTTTTGCACAAAAATACATTCGGATGTTGGCTATTTGCCGAGACATCCAACAAAAGGTTTGTAAATTCGCTCAACAAAGAAGGTAATTTGTTTAAAAATCTCGACAAAGTAATAAAAGGGCTTAGTGCTGTTTTATTTAAATGAGGCAATAAAATAAATACTGTCCAATGATGGCGGGAAGAGGATTTTAGTACACCAGTGACAAGTCCGGAACAAATTGTATTATTTTGCATTAATTTTTATCAAGACGTTCGCGAGATGTTCAACGATGTTACTTATTTGGTATTCTTATTCCTTCGGAAGAGTTAATAAATAACTGAGATAGTAATATACAATCTATTGCTTATCTGGCTTGTTTATCTTTTGTAGGTGCATAGATAATATTCTTTGTTAATGGTAGACATTCCGAGTACCGACTTAGTAAAAAAAACGATTAGATTAAAACATTCCAATTTCATTTAAATTTAAGTGTTTTGTTCTTATAGGTAAACTTAAAAAAAAATGAAATATCTGTTTGCAACACAGCTTAATTATTTGAAGCTACGGTGCCTAAAATTTATATATTTTGTGTTTATTTGTTCCAGACAGTCCCGGAGACAGCAGAGCTGACTTTGGCGGTTCTTCATCTTAGTGGAGTTACCCTTTGATATCACATAATAGTACGAAGAGAAGAAAAGAGACTCGTTCACTTTTGTTTTAAAAAATAATTATAAATACTTGTCCTTATGCATTACCACAATCAAATTCGAAAAACAAATTTAGCGTTAATTCCACATTGATTTTAATAATAATTACAGGTTTTCCAAAAAGACGCCAAAGTCCATACTCATCCAGACAGATCTCAAATAAAATAAAAGATGTATATATACCCTTTAATTACGAAGACAACCCAGTCATCTGGACATCAACGAGATATGAGGCGTTAACGATTCAGATCTTTCAAATTACACGCCATTAATTGAGATGTCAAGTCTGCAACGAAAAAAGGATAGACCTGAATCCATACTAATTTAGATATCAAGCGAACAGGCCGACAAATTGTAAGCCATATGTTCAGTTTAAGCTGGTTTTATACGAGCGGTTTTCCCGTTCAGCTTGTAAAGTGGAGACAATTGAATGTTGGTATGTGGTATTGCGAATGGAGTATATGAATGGTACTTGTTCTTGAGTAGAATAATGGAAGGCTAAAACTGAGATACCTAATAGAAGTAGATTTTAGTGATAACATAGTTATAGTCATGATTGTCTATTACAAATGTGGTTTTGAATTAAAAAAAAAATCAAGTAGTCAAAGACAGTGGAATCACAGTAAAATATCGTTTTAGCCTGATCGAATTGAAAGTGTTTGTATTGTTGCAAACTGAATTCTAAGTTAATTTCTTAAATACCATTATGGAATGCCACTGGACACTAATCCTTGTGATTATAATATGTATAATACAGAAATTTTCAAAACTAAATACAAATTCATGTTATTGGAACTGCAAAAGATTTATATTTTACAATACAAGCAACGTTTTTTTACCAATTTGTAATTTAATTAATTTCTAAACCTCTCAAACCGCTCGTGCACCACACACCTAACTCATCTCCCAGATTATTTTTAGTTGCCGACGTTTCAATCGAAAACGGTCAGAGTTGGCGGTTTTTGTTGTGAAATAGTTGAGAGTCGGTTCAATCCATATCAATTCGGAGGGTCGAGAGGACTTCAAAACTTCTAAAAGGTAATTTTCCGCTTTGAGTCGATTGAGTGATAATGCCCGTTAAACATTCACTTGATTTTATTCAACGTTTTTTTGGGATTTCATTTGATTTGAATGATCGTGATTTGTTTTTAATATCTATACGTTTTAGATGGATGCGTTTTAGATAGAGATTTATGTTTTGCGTGTATATTAATTGCAGTGCATGTTTTTAGTATAAAGAGTTATGCACATTTTATGTGAGTGTGTTATAACTATTAGATAACGATTATTATAAGAGAGATATAATCATGTATGGAAAATCATGTGGTTTGAAAAGCTGTATGAATTTAAATTCTTACTCAAGGCTCTTCTAATTAGAATTTGGAAGTGTGAATTAACACAATTATTTGTTGTAACTTGTAAAACAATTCATTTTAAATGTTTTGTTACATTCCAATTTTAACAGATTTAAAACACGATTTATTCATTATGGATCCGGACGTCCACTTTACAGCGAACCTGATCACGCACTGAATAAACAACACAATTAATAAATCGTATTTTAAACCAGTCAAAGTTAAATTACCATATAAATTGTCTACTTTATCCATTCATAGCAGTAAAAGAGAGATCCAATAAAAATGTCACATTAATAATTTTCCACAAAGGCTCAATGCAATCCATTATTATACAATAACTAGCGGTCCGCCCCGGCTTCGCCCGTGGTACATATTTACGTTTTTTCTACATAAGAACCATCCTCGTACTTCAAAGAATATAATAAAAAAAGAATTATCGAAATCGGTCCACTCGTTCACGCGTGATGCCGTGACAATGGAAATAGGGTTTCATTTTTATATACTTATTATTACTAGCGGTCCGCCCCGGCTTCGCCCGTGGTACATATTTATGTTTTCTCTACATAAGAACCATCCTGGTACTTCAAGGAATATAATAAAAAAAGAATTATCGAAATCGGTCCACCCATTCTCGAGTTATGCGCTTACCAACACATTTTGCGATTCATTTTTATATATAAGAAAGAAGATTTATAGTATAGATTATCCAATATACGTATTATTATAATAATTATAAAAGTAATAAATAAAAGCTTATACCCACACTTGACCTGAAATACATTTCAACTCGAATAAATTTACGCCCCCGTCTATTCTTGTTGAAGTTGAACGAATATAGGTGAAAATTTTAATTGGCGGTGCCTACTAAATTTTTATAAAAATATTTTTTATTTCAATTATTTTTGCGTCTAATTATGTTAATTATAACTTTTTTCGTTTGCTTTTTAAATTATATTGTTTCTTCGTTAATTAAAATAATTATTGTTAATTGGAATTTAGTTATAGAACATTTTTTTAAACATATTTTATATTTTACCCGCGGTTTTTTTTACCCACGTTGCTCCGCTCATGTTGGTCTTAGAGTAAAGATAATAATATCTAACCTATAGCCTTCCTCGATAAATGGGCTATCTATCACCGAAAAAATTTTTCAAATTGGACCAGTAGTTCCTGTGATTAGCGCGTTCAAACAAACAAACTCTACAGCTTTATAATATTAAAAGTATAGATAGAATGCAAACTGTTACAGCTTTCTAAACATTCAACGCAAGTAAAGCCTCATAAGCCAGTGTAAATTTCAGTCTAAAATCTAAATAATGATTTCCACGGTATCGTAATATTATAGTCTTGTAATAATTTGTCATAAAATCACGATTATAAATTCAGGCCAACAAAACCTGCCGAATATGTAATTTAACACTACATTAATTCATCGCTCAAGAGATATAAATTAACCAGTAAAATTGAATTGTAATCGATCCACATTAGTTTTGCATACTGGAACGTACATCTATATTTGGTCGTATTATTTAATGTGAGTTTTATTTTAATGAGTGAGGTTTAAGATTTATGTCTTAATAAATTAAATATCTATTGAATCTATTCCGTGTGTGAGAAGCGAGATGTGATTTGTATAAATTCGATGCTAACTTTTGCCTCGAATTGTAATAATACATATTAAAAAATATACTTCACTAGCTCTCCGCCCGCGGCTTCGCCCGCTTTGTCTAAAACATAATAAATTACATACTAAAACCTTCCTCTTGGATCACTCTATCTATTAAAAAAACCGCATCAAAATCCGTTGCGTAGTTTTAAAGATTTAAGTATACAAAGGGACATAGGGACAGAGAAAGCGACTTTGTTTTATAATATTATGTAGTGAAGGTAAATTGAATGCGGTAATGGATGAAATTAATGGCAAAAATTTTACGTATCGTGTAGGAGTTCCCTAAAGCATTCGTAATGCAATGTACCTACTAATAGAGACATTTATTTATCTTCTTATATATAAAAATGAATCGCAAAATGTGTTGGTAAGCATACACTCGAGAACGGCTGAACCGATTTCGATAATTCTTTTTTTATTATATTCCTTGAATTACGAGGATGGTTCTTATGTAGAGAAAACGTAAACATGTACCACGGGCGAAGCCGGGGCGGACCGCTAGTTTATTATATTAATGAGATCTCATAAACACTTTAATAAATTCCCTGTTCTCTTTAAACAGGCTAAAACAAACTACATTGTCATTAAATAATAATTAAACCCGCTCTAAAAAAATAAAACTAACGCAAAATACATTCATACGTATTTATAATACCGTGCCAAGCTTACGTCAGTATACACGGGTACAGATAAAATTTTACAGATCACATGTTCTGAAATAACTTGCGAGGTACGAAACACAATTTTCTACATCAGTTGATTCTGTTAAAAGTATGACCGGGGACTACGGGCTCATTTACATACCCCGATATGTCATTTATATAATTTGTGTATTTTGTTTCAAATTCCGCTTTCTATGTTTGTGTTCATTTTTGTGTGATAAATAGTTAAGTTTATAGTTGGTGTCAAAAACATATTGGTTTTGGATTGAGATTTGTAATCGAGTGAGATAAATATGAGAAAGTAAAGTTGCCCCCATAATATATTATAATACCAGATTTCCGCTTGCGGCTTCGCCCGCGTTTTCAAAGAAAAACCCGCATAGTTCCCGTTCCTGTGGGATTTTCAGTTACTTCAGTTACTTGCATACCAAATTTCATTGTAATCGGTTAAGTAGTATTTGCGTGAAAGAGTAATAAACATTCATCCATTCTAACAAACTTTTGCATTTATAATATTAATTAAGTAGGATTTCGCTGTTATACATAATTGATAATATAGTAATTAAATAGGCACCTAGAAGAAATAATATTCTTTCAAATTAATTAGAAAAATTAAGTGGAAAAAGTCGTTGAGTATATTTTTTTCATGGAAACAGACTGTAGAGATTAAAATATATACTTAAGAAATTTTTCATGTTAAAACCAATGTTTTAAATCGAATAGAGCATACAATTTATTTATTCAATCGCACTGTACCTACTTGCTTTCTTCATTGTTTAAATAATGTAACTTATATTGTTGTTAATTAAATAGATAATCTAAACATCTTTGATATAAGCGTTTTTTTTGTGCTAAAACAGTAGGTATTTATTAAGTACCAAAAAAAATTTTATATATTGTTTATTTACGGTTATTTTTTTCACTGGCGTAAAAAATCTATTCTACAATTTGTTTCACTAAATAATCAAAGCGCTGTTATTTTAGAATGTTCTATAATATTTCTTGATTTTAGTTCCTTACCTGTGTAATATACCTCGTGAAATATAAGCTCTCTGCAGGTTATTTTATCGTGTTTTTAATGAAAAATAATGTTGCGTATGAAATGTGCTATCTATCTACTTTATACGTTATATTTTTTGTAGTATATTGTGCTATAAACATAACTAACAAGGATTTTATTTTTTACCAATGCTCCCAAAAATGAGGCATTTTTTTTGTGATTTAAGACTAATTACCTATAATAAGGAATATATTATCTACGCTATCTTAAAACTGTTTTAGTTACATGATACACATATTATCATGTTGTTCCACTTTATAATCAGTTTACAAAAGGAATTTCACTACAATTTCTACATTTACCAAACGTAAGTCAATTTTTTGTTTTATTTATGTTTACAGGTACATTTCTAAAAAAAAATAAAAGCTAACAGAACTAAAATAATCTTCAAAATGTTCAGATTTATCGACTTTACAAATCAAAACGCAAAACGAGTGTTAAACGTCTTTATAAAATATAAATCACCCCATATTACTTATGAGTTTATGGCCGCTTATAAATTGAGTTTAAGAAACAAATAAAATAAATACATCTTTTATTTCCGTCTTCTCAATTCTTTGTTATTTGTTTGTCCGTGATTGTGCATGAATTTCTATAAGTTGAGTCAGCGTATAACAGAAACATGCCTAATCTCTTTGGTTATTTATTAAATCAAAAATTTATTTGACTGCATAATGCATGTAATATTATATCTAGTATTTTAACTAGTGGGTATTTTTTTTCGCGTGTAGGTTAAAACATTTCTTTGGTTCATTTTGTAGCGTTAGAGACAAAGCAATTTGTGAGTTGTCGTTAGAACCTTCTTAATTTTGAGAATGGCACTAAAATTAGGATATCAAAGTATTATTTTGCTACCAGTAATGATATTATGATTTAAGTGATTTCTTTTCAAAATTTCGATGGTTTTAATCATGTGACAGTGCCTATTAAAAAAAAAGCTATTCAAATTAGTCTTACACTCCTTTCAAAACAAGATTGATAAATCGAACCCATATTGTCTTAACATCCCATTAGCTATCTGTATATATAAATAACGTAATATATTGTTGTAATTAAATACTATTGACATGTTATATTACCAATTCCTATTGTTATAACATTTGTGAAATGGACGCTAATAGATGTAAATTAACTAGTCCCGTATTATATATTCGAGCAAGATGATCACATCTAATGCAACGAGGCATTAACGTCCAATCTCTGTTTATGTAGCCGCATTAATAACAATTAATCATTACAGCCAGTAATGGAGGTGCGACAAGGCGATATACTTGGGCCGTTTTCTTTCCTAGTTTATAACGTTCGAGTAAATGACTCTATCAAACATGTCGAAATGGATATTTAAGTGAGTTTAAAACACTTAACTAGCACCGGATTTTGTGTTATATTTGTTGAGACGTATATATTAGAAGAAATAAAAATAAAGTGTCTAGTATACCGCTTTGAGATTTATATTAACTATAGAGCATAAATAAAACATATCGTTAACACTTTAAGACATACACAATTCCACAACGATAAATAAACTTTGGTTTCATTTTACAGGCACACTTGGCGACGTGTAAAATATTGTTATCGATAATGGAAGCAGAATTCCAAGCGACGACTTTATACAAGAATCGCATCACGTATTAAGAAATTCGAGAACACCATGTTAAGAAATCTCGGTGGAAATAAAACAAGAAAGTCTTCACGAATAAATTATGGCAATGTAAAGTATGATAAATGATGTAAAGCTTGTAATGGAACAGCTCGGAGCGTACAATTGATAACGTAAGTTGTTGCAGGCGATGATGTTTTAGAATCTTATATGTAAGACATTACAGTTAATAATGATTCAACACTTGCGTCTGATTTGTGGAGACGGGTGGCGCGCTGTACAGATGCCTCACATTAAGCCCAGCGGGAGTTTCGAACAAGTAAACTAGTATCTTAGAGGGTAACGTAATAATCTAAGTACCCCTCGGCCATGTTAACAAGACACTTTGCATCTCAAATCCGGAGCACTCTGCCGATGTAAGCATGACTATTAAGTGTCTTCGAACGTATATCGGAGTGTCAGATTAAATTGGACGGCAAACATTAATTCATGCATTCGATGATTACTCACGATCGATAATTATGACGTTACGAATAATAATTAAAGTTCTGACATTTTACGACCTTAGGTTAATGAGTAAACGCCGTGTTATTATCTTTATTAATCAAGGTGCAGTTAATCAGGGAATGTGTTTAGAACTTTTAATTATTAGATGATAAACCGGAAATAATATATTTTAACATTTCATTTCCTTAGTATAAATTAATAAGCATGTAGGTAGGTATAATATTTCTTAATATATTATGTACCTACAATTTAAAACTATGCATTTATTTACATAAAGTCGTGTAAACACACAAAATAATAAGAAAGTAACCAATCAATCAATCGAAATTAAAAGCAATAAAGCGTTGAACAATTTAATACCAACACAATAACATATTCAAATCACACAATCAGCAATAATTTACATTCAAATTCTTCGATTAGCATCAAAAGAGAGCCGATGAAATGTAACCAATTGAAGCGAGGTATTAATGCATACCAAAACTCGTTTCGAAGTCATATTCAAGTTGAAGTTGCAAGCGAGATTAATCGAAATCGGATCTTATGAGTTTGTGATGTTGAGTTCCTTATGTTTGACTTTTAGATTAGATTTGGGTGCAGGATATGCAGCGCTGCCTTTGTCGTGATAATTTCGCTGTTCTACTTTGACCAAAACACCATAAACTAGTATGATAACTCAGTTTTGGTGTTCCAGGAATTAATTTGATGATAGATTTAAAAGCTAGAAGACTGAAATCTCGGTCGTAGGTCTCGGTAGGTTTTTAAGGAATTAATTGGATGAAAGTATTTATAAGCATACATAAAGAAGATTGACATGACAATTATAGCAATTAATAGCAATGAATGCGTTATTAGAATGAAAACTGACGTTATCTTTAATGAAAGTTTCATATGAATGAGATTCCACTGGGAAAAAATACCGCTAAATACCAGGGACACAGCGCTTATGGAGTGATATGATATCATATCATATTATGTCTATAGTAATGGCGACGGGTATGACAAAAACTGTTATGAATGCCGGGAGCGGAGCGTTTTTGTTGGGAACCAGTTTGTTCCAATACTGAAGAATGCTGGATCTTGTTGATGAGAAATGTTGTGATCGTTTTGTGGCTATGAAAAGGGCCAGGCGTTGAAGCGGATTGTTTGTTTGAATAAAGAATAAGTTACGGCCTTTTTTGTATATTGATTTGATATTGATTTGATACTATAACACTGGTGGATAAATAAAAAAACTAAGCTAATAATAATCTTTAATTAATTTTGTTTAATGTGTGTTTTAAAATCTCACAAAGTATAAGGAATATTGGAAATTGAAAAATCTTAGATAAAGGTTCATAATTAAATCTAAAACTAAAAGTCTTTCAATAGGACAATATCTAAAAACTTTGTTATTTGCAATTTTTGAATTTGATAATGATTCAATAACACTTCTAGGTAATTATCGAAACAATGAAGAAATAAATTCCCGGAATTAATATTTAGTCATCCATCAATTATTTTCCCTTCACAATTTTTATTAAAACTCAGCTGGATTAAACCTTAGAAGTGTATATTTAAAGTAGGTATCGTTTTCTTAACAATAATTTAAATACGGATTCTTGTTGCTATATTTTTTGTTTCTCAATCTTTCTACGCTTTGTAATTCCTAGAAACAAAGTATAAAGGCATCCTAAATATAATTACTCAGTTATTAATGAATTCTATGAATATTGTTGAATAAATCTTCTATGTAATATTATATCGTAAACACATATAAACGTAAAAAACAAATCCCCCATATTAACCTTGGTATCTTTCATTGAGAATTCTGTCCAAATATTCTCATAATCTTGCCATATAGACTTCTTATTATAAAAATATAGTGTATCGTTAGAAGACCTTACCTAGGCATAATTATTATATACGAATACTATATAGGCAATTTAGACAATAAGATAGCCCTAACCAAAGCCTATTTCTTCTATTGTTTTAATTTATCTTATTTTATTATATACTACAATCGCGTATCTAACAGCCACACAGTCATAACAAACGACGATACAATCGGTATTTAACATGAAACAGAGCCGTGTAACTTATAAGAAGATAATAAGGAATGGATAAAGGAGACAATTATATCTGGTTGTTGACCGCAACTGAAGTTTTTACGAACGGCTTGGTAACAAAGACTTTTGAATTTGCAGTTGTTCTTGTAATGACGATTTAAACGTAATTTCTAGATTGATAAAATATATTTCAGTATGAGCTATTTTAAAGCTAGGAGCTGGCACATACTATGGTCCCCTCCTGTTTTCAGCTGAATATCAATCATACAATATAGGTAATGAATAAAGATGGTCTCAGTAAAGAAATCCCCTGACTCCTGCTATATTCAAACAAATTCAAGTCAAATTTAGACAGTTGTTACTTGTTGACATCGTAAAACTTTTAAAACTAACTTGAGAATGCGCGATTTAACAATTTTTTTAAAGGGAGAGATAATGTTAATAAAATTGCGTAATTCAGAAATCAGCTGTTTGCCAGTGATAAACTTTTCATCCTGTCAAAATCAGTCCATTTGTCTCAGAGATATAAGCCTTATATTAAAACAATCATATGAGCCTTATATTGAAATTACTATAAGAATATTCTCATAAATTTAGTTCATTTTAATACATTAATTGTTAAGCGCCAGAATATAAATTCGCATTCCTTCTTTTAACAATAATTAAAGCTTCCCCATATCATTACATACCGAAATCTAACGTGCAATCAAGTATGTAATTATAATCGGATTGTATCGAAGGGATAAGCAAAGATTAATGTTTCAACACCTGCTTGCTTATGAATTATTTGTTTATTATTATTGGTAGATCCATTTAGATTACACTGTTTCGTTTAAGTTTATTGTTTATTTATATTGTGGATGTGATCGATATCATTGTAAATATTTATGTGCAATACAGTGCAGTGCATTCAAAGTGAAAATAAATAAGGAATGATTTATTACCGAATTAAACAATGGTGTACGGTGGAGATATTTTATACAAATTATTAATTAATATTTTTTCCAGATACCTATATCAATAAAATGAACAATAGATATTCAACCGACTTTCAAAAAAAGGATGTTCTCAAGTCGACATTTGTGTTTGTTTCCTTCGAACCTTCGGAGCGGATTTTGATGGTTCCTACTGTGTTCCTACTAAATTTAAAAAATAGTGCCTTCCGCGAATTTGAAGGCGGTTTAGTTTTTTCTTATTTTTTATTGAAGCGTATTATTTTTTTATAACATTTGTACTTTATAATATTATGTCCCTTTCAATAATTAAATACTGAAATCTACAAATAAAAATACTTAATCCAAATTAAATAAATTAACTAGAGAAAGCTCTATTTGCACGAAAACAAATAAAAAACACACCACACTTGTTTCCAATTAAACCCTTGATATATATACTGTGAATTCTTCGGCTCGTCCGTCTGTCTGTACGTAATTAATAACTCCTGGATGTTTCACCACATGTGCGGGTTAGGTTTCAGATTTATTACATTATTATTGTTTCGTAATTTTTATGGCCTGCTAAGTGGTTAGGGTGAAATGAGATCAAAGGTTTGGGCGAATTTGAGACTTCAGGAATTTCTTTTATGTCCTACTAATATTATAAATGCGAAGTTTGTGAGGATGTATATGTGTGTGTTTGTTACTCTTTCACGCAAATACTACTGAATGACCGATTACAATGAAATTAAGCACACATATAGAGGGTAACTTGGATTAACACATAGGATAGGTTTTATCCCGGAAATCCCACGGGAACTATGTGGGTTCTTGAAAACGCGGGCGACGCCGCTGGCGGAAAGCTAGTATTATTATATACTAAAGTCCCTAATAAATGAGTAGCAAAGAACAAATATTTATATACTATAGTGATATTTATCAAAGACACCGTCCCCATACTGATGGTGATTGGTAAATATTTGCCAAACCATCGCTCTCGACTCCTCACTTTACTAAAACAATATTTAATTTGACCGTTGGTCATTTAACTATGTGACTCATAATTTTATTGATCCATTGAAATGTTACATTTTTTAGGCCTGACCTTGAGTTTTTTAGAGGACGCAATTTTATTTTTTTGATGTGTAGGGGGGGTCAGTGTGAAGCTA
>CAJQZN010009976.1:0-25337 GCA_907164685.1 Colias eurytheme | reverse complement strand
TATTCCCCTCCTTTACTAATGGGTTTCATCCGACTGCGATTTTTTTTATCTTTTCATTATTTTCAAAGGCTTCTACCCCAGTCTATTGTTTTTGGCTGGGATTTGTTCAAATGAAAATAAATATCCAATTCATTCGTTGTGTTTGGCAAATATTCATTTGAATGGTTTAATTTTTATTAAATTAATGGAGTATTCAATAGAATTATATATTAATTTTAAAAAATAATGCTATTAAGTTTATAAAAAAGTTAAGTCTGTCACCTCTGTCTATCATACATACCAAAAAATTCATGAGTTTAAATCTATTACTGTGATGTAGAGTATTTTAATTAGATGGTATTGCAATAATAATGTTTACAATCTCGTTGAGATTCTATGATATTTAGATTTACATTAAATAATTTAAATAAAGACATTTATATATAAATATGGATGAATCGTATAATTCACTACATCAGATATACTATCTAATTTTATCAATGATACTAACATGAGGTTATTTACTTCCCAAATCCTTTATTATATTACAATACATTTAACAAGAAAGAAACATGTATAGTTCTAGAAGTATACATGTTTCTTTCTTGTTTGTGATGAACATAGATGTTTGCTCTGTGTCTGGGTGTTAATTATCTATATACCTAAGTATTTATTTAAAATTATTTATGTATGTTTATCAGCCATCTGTTTTCCATAACACAAGCGAAAGCTTAGTATGTGATCAGATCGTGCCGTGTGTGAAAATTGTCCTGAAATATTTATATATTTCTAGGTATTCCAATCCGACGGCACATTTGTCGGCAAGTTCGGCTCATTTGGTTCCAAGCTGGGCCAGCTGGAGCACCCGCACTACATCGCCGTCTCCAGCACGAACAGGGTCCTCGTCTCCGACTCCAACAACCACAGGATCCAGGTGTTCGACGTGAATGGCAGAGTGCTGTCTTCCTTTGGCGAGGAAGGCTCTGAAGATGGGCAGTTCAAGTTCCCGAGGTATGTTGATTTTATTTATAACTAGTGCCCCGCGGTTTTTCCGCATTGCTCCACTACTATCGGTCTTAGCCATGTTGATCGAACCTGTGAAGTATGAAATCATGCAAAATTTGAAGTAATTTTGAGTTTACCGTTTAGCCCCGGTAAACAGACAAACAGATAAATATATGCATATAAAAAGAAATAAGGATAATGCAGACACATACATTCTGTTTTACAAATCGATATTGTCTAAACACACCGGGAATCGAACAAAGGTTAACTCAGTTCCACACTATTTACCAATAATTGTACCCAGGAGATGATATTCCGATAGAGATTCTGTTAAGGCTGCCTTTATTGAAGCTTATTATAGCGTAAAGAATAAATAAAAGATATCTCAAATCGATTGGTATTTGAACAAACCTATTCAAAGCATTAAAAAATAGCTAGTTGTTTGCTACTTATGCATCTTTATGAGAATTCAAATTAAATACGTAATATCCTCAATTACATAATATTACTCATACTCAAACATTTATTTATTCAATTAGACTTCTTCTAGAAACACTTTTGTATCGTCATTACATATTTTTAACATTTACCGAGAGAGAAGAGAAGAACCGGCAAGAAACTCCATAGTTGCTTTTTTAAATCATGTCAGTACTGCAATTTAATTTTACAGAATATGTAACAGCATATAATATTATGATCACCTCCTTGGTATAGTGATTGACGCGTGAGCGTAGCATCGAGGGGTCCTGGGTTCGATTCCCGGTGGAGACGAAGAAAAACAAAAGTCTCGGTCTGGTGGGACACAGAAGGTTGATCACCTACTTGTCCCTAAAGAAAATCGATCAGTGAAACAGATGAATTTGCCATTTGCCCCTTACCTCACTAGGGGACATGGGACTTCACTTAAATAAGATTATATTATTGATATACAGACATCTATTAATAACATACAATCACGATTTTAGATATAGTAATCACACATAATAATACCAGCATAATGAGTAATTAATTATATGGCCATGCTGTTCATTTGGGAGCTAAAAGTCACGCAATTAGTTTGCAATCAAATATACAATAGATATATATACAATAGATCTAGTAATTATTTAGTACAGCATATATATATAATTATAGTTTGGTATTAAAATGTTGATTTTGGTATGTTAATCACCTATTTAGATGTTTTAATACCTATATGGTATTAAACAGTTGTTTAACTTAATATATCTAGTTATTAGATTTTATGCAATATTCAATTATTGCACATAGTATGTTAATCGAGCGAGACTTGGTGGATGAATAACTTCAAAACATAATATTCAATCAAATATTTTCATCTTAACTATGAGCTCTCAATATTTTTTTGCATTTAAGGAGATTTTACACGTTCACTCACAAATTATAATTGGCCTTCAACCATAAGAAGATCAAAAAATTGGTTGTCTGTAAAGTCGGTTTACTAGCGATAGTTGAACGTGACAACGTCTTAAGGCCGATTGTGCTTCTTTGTCGCTCGTTCCTTGCTCTCGCTTGCACTTCAAGCCTTACATGGAACGCCTCAGAGCGAGGTAACGCCGCATGAGTCTTGTTTTTTCGTGCGTGCAGCCGGCTATATCGAATTATAAGACGTTGTCACGTCAAAAATATGTATTTGAAAAAATTATACACAACTGGATATTTATGTAAATGTAATAACAAAAGTCTCTTCCACAATCAACCTTTGTAACATACTTTCACGATATATTTCCCAGTAGGTACGGCATAGGTAAATCTTGCTATTTTGTACGAACACAGCAGTAACATAAGGCATGAAACTCGCAGTTTTATTCCGTAAGCAACTCACGTTCCCATAAATATGTTCGTTTTCTGACTTATTTCATGGCGATATTTCTGTGTTAGTTTACACGCACGACTTCTGCAGAAGCAGGAAAACAGTGGCATTTGCTAGAAAAACTTAATACGCAAAATAGATTTATTGGCCGAGTTTTATCCACTTTCTATTCGACTTATTTAATCTATTAAGTGTCTTCTACCGTTTTTCTTTAATGCAATTAATTAACTTTACAGAAAAGTATAAATATAATGCAAAAACAATATCAAAAGCCAATGCTTATAAGAGGTTTGTACAAAATTCAGTCGAAAAATGGAGCGTCCAATAGACTGCATATTAAATTTTGATGATAAATGTCCCATATCCATCCTCAATTTAAAACCAGACTACACTTGCACACTGTAATAAACGTATGACAATATTTTATGAATTCATAGCGAACCACAAATCCAAAGGAAAGCAAACAAATTTTAAACTTTAAAGCGGTCAAGAACGATGTCAGCATAAATCGTAAAACCAATTTTCTTCAAAGCATATTTTATTCAGAAATAGTGTCTCCAGTTTACAGGTCACATGACGTTACATGCATTAAAGAGATTGAAAACTGACGGTGTTTAGTGAACGTTATATTTGCAACGCTTTTGTTTTTATCAAATTAAAGTGTTCTGATAACGTATGAATGGCCCTACGAGGAAATGCTCTTTAATTTTAGCTTTTTAGGTAATGTTTAGCTTTAATTATCAAGTTTTGTATTGTATTTTAACACATGTTTTATTGTATTGTAAAAAAATATAATTCTATTCTTAACTTATATCTATGCTTAAGGCTTTATTAATGAGATTAAGTATTAAATAATCGTTTAAAACCTAATATGTTACATTATACAGATACCACCATAAACATCATGGAATCTGAGTAATTTATTATTTGGAGAATGTTTATCTTATGTTTCAAAATTTTGAGCTTTTGTTTTTCTCAATATTTAATACTAGCTGTTCCCCGCGGTTGCATTGCTCCACTCCTCTTAGCGTGATGATATATAGCCTAAAGCCTTCCTCGATAAATGGGCTATCTAACACCGAAAGAATTTTTCAAATCGGACCAGTAGTTCCCGAAATAAGCACGTTCAAACAAACAAACAAACAAACTCTTCAGCTTTATAATATTACTATAGAATAGGTAGGTAACAGTTTCAAACAGAATTTGCGACAAAAACCCATTACCACGGAAGTCACGATCTATTCAAACTACAAAGGTTTCAGAGTGACTATGAAGCTTCTATAACACTATTCAATGTTAGGTCTAGCCATTACGAGGAATCTAGAAGTCTATCCACGTTCAGAACCTAAATCAAACCGCAGATCACGCCTAACAATAGTGTGACAACCCTCTGAATTCGTTGCAAAAAACTAAATATTTACTTGAAAAATATTTTTGCCTTTCATTTTTATATAGAGAACTAATATAAATTTAACAGTTTATCTCCATTTTTAAAAAATGACGCAGTCTATAGTAAATAACAATGAATTGATGAAGAACAAAATAGAAAATAATTATTGTACCATAGTCATTACTATTAATACTAATTATCCATTGATATTTTCCACCAAGCAACATCTCAATCTATACACATTAATTAATCTTTCATACCCAAACTTTCATAAAAAAAATTGGTTGTCTGTAAAGTCGGTTTACTGACGATAGTTGAACGTGATAACGTCCGATTGTGCTTCTTTTTCGTTCGTTCCGCGCTCTCGCTCGCACTTCAAGCCTTACATGGAACGCCTCAGAGCGAGGTAACGCCGCATGAGTCATGTTTTTTCGTGCGTGCACGCGGCTCTATCGAATTATAAGACGTTGTCACGTCAAAAACTTATCCTTTTAATTTAAAACATCTTCACTCTTGCATACGCCCATCCAGGTCACTCCCCCAAATTGAACATGACGGTGAAATTCCGTCATCATTATGTATATCAAAATTCCATTTGGAAGGTCTTAGTGGCGGTATGATAATAGGCTTATACTTTCCAAGGCCCTTAAAGTTACCTCTCAATTGGTGATTGCTAACGAGAAATCGATATGGCGTGTGTCTGTATGGTGTAGAGTGTTGTGTACTGGATGTGGTAATGATAAATATAAAATACGACACGACATAACACAACATAACGCAGCACATTACAAAACAATGCAAGGCAACGCATTAGCACAACACTACAGTCTACATAACATAATATTATCACAAAACAACATAGCACTATTTTGGTTCTGTAACACAACACAACGGACTGCAACACTACACGTCACAACACAACAAAAGAACTATTTTTGAAGTGAAACTTCTTTATCGGGGTTGGAAAAAAATTTTGTGTTACATTTTTTAGTTACGCGTGACATTTTTCCGTTACGCGCCATCTTTTTCTTATCCCTACCACGCGTGATTCGACGTATTTCTGTAAAGTTGCATATTATAGTAAATTATTTTTTTGTAAAATAAGGTCATAAAGAAGTTTCACGTCTTACGTGTGTACTGTGTACACTAGTACACGCACACATTTTTTTTTCTACAAAATACTTCTATATAATATGTTATCTAAACTATACATTTTTGTTCTTAAATTGCATCCACCTTTGCTTAATTGTTTCTGATTGAAATTAAACCCAACAGAATAACATAATAATAATCACAAAAACTTATTTCACATCCAGTTCATTTTTATATTTGTGGCTTTGCTTCTCGCGATATTAATATTTAACGCGCTAAATGCTTTAACAAAGAAAACGTCTCCCTATTTCTAACGGTTATTATAGGTAAATTTGAGGGTTTTCTAAGTCTTCATATTGATAATGTTATTGCGAATGTACATTTTTTATTAATAAACGAAACGAATGACGATGAAATCTTATAAGTTATCAAATAAGGAAAATATTTATATGTCACAAAAAGGTTTAGATACCTACATCAAGGATATTAGATTAAAAAAAAATATTTTCAGAAAAATTATAGGTCAAGGATCAATAATGCATTCAACTCTACTGTTAATCAGAAACTTAAAATATGTTTTCAATAAGTTTTCAATAATTCCAGTTCCTCTGGACTTTTTATTACCAATTCTTAGCATAGATTCAAATACATTACCATTTTAGTTATACCAGCCTATTGAATTCCTTCCCTACATTATATTTATCTAAATAAACAAAAAAAAATCACGTACACCAGATTTGAGTTCACTCCGATAGGAACATTTGTGAAAAAACTCTTGATACCTACTTCGGATCTTACGTGATACGTTTGCCTTTTAAATTCAGGTCTGATCTCTCGAACGTATACACTACAAGTGTTTCAGAGTTTTTATCAGACTAGTCTTAGACTTTTTGAAGTTAGATACTAGACAAGTAAGGTAGTAAGTACACTTAAGAAGTTTCGCGTTACTTCAAAACACGTATCTTTGCGGATTTCATATTTTATGAGAGCTTAAGTGACTTTTTTCCTGTTTGGGGTTTTTCAATTTACCTACTTCATAAAATTTTATGTATATTCTCTATTGGTTTATTATTTACTTTATTTTAATAATGCAGCTGACCTCATCTGCTTTTATCTATTGCTATTAGGTACTAATATTATAAAGCTGAAGAATTTGTTTGTTTGTTTGTTTGAACGCGCTAATCTCAGGAAATACTTGTCCCATTTGAAAAATTCTTTCAGTGTTAGATAGCCCATTCATCGAGGAAGGCTATATATTATCACGCTAAGACCGACAGGAGCGGAGCCACGCTGGTGAAACCACGGAGCGCAGCTTGTTCGTAATAAGACACTCACACAACAACACTACCAGTCGCACACAAACAAATCGAAATTGGATCTTTATAAAACAGGGAATTGAAGCAAGAAAATTAGGGGACACACGGAGAAACGTAGCTCCTAATCCTTAATTATCTATCTTAATGAAGCCGTGTACTAAATCATTAATGTCAATTAACGCAAGTAAATGTTCCCGTAAACTGGAGGTCTTTAACAAGATTCGAAAAATCCTTTTTCAAAAGGGATCAGCCGCCTTAATCCTGCCTAAACCTTTACTTATCCGGAGAATTATGGCTAATCTTCGTTACATTTAACTAGATTTTAAATATTCCAGAGATACTTAATGCGTTTAGTGGATGGTGTTTGTTTTAAGTAGATAACAGAATTTATACAATTCATTTATTTTAATTGATGGTAAGGAAGATGGACAATTATAACTGATAAACATACAACATACCGTTAAATTTAAATTTTCTATAGTTTATAGTAAATAAAATAGAGAACTGATAAATATACAATATCTATAGTTTTAAGTATAGATGTAAAAATAAGCGAATCAAGAGAGTATACAGCAGAATTTAGTAAAAAATACATATACTTGGCCTATTCCCACCATTTATTTCAAAACTTACATACCGAGAGGAATATTGTCATGTCCTTTCAAAATATCCACCCCAATATTTTACTTTATAATAAAAACGCTTTCTTTCCAGGGGCGTTGCCGTTGACGACCAGGGCTACATCGTGGTCGCGGATTCCGGGAACAATAGGATCCAGATCTTCCACCCCGACGGGACCTTCCTCAGGGCCTTCGGGTCGTGGGGATCCGGGGACGGAGAGTTTAAAGGCCTCGAGGGTATTGCTGTCATGTCCAATGGCAATATTATCGTATGCGATCGAGAGAATCACAGAGTGCAAGTTTTTTAAAGGTACTTTTGATGCATTTTTATAGATATTCATATAATATGTGTTCCTTAGCATTTTAGCAAACCTATATATACCATTTATTCCAATTATTCAATGTAGATTATCTAGATAACTAATATATATTTAATTTTGTTGTTATAGGGACTATAAGTAAAATTGAATTGATATCACACAATACTTTTCCAGTAAGAAATTCGAAGTCACACTTTCATAATCATAAAATAATAAATAAGATACCAAACATTTTTGGGCATGTGATATTTATTTTATGTAGAAAAAATTAATTGGATCCTATACACCTTTTTTTAGGTTAATAAGTTAAGGTGCAAGCTTTAATATTATTAAAAGTCATATTGCGCTTGTTTTAATCCTTTATAAATTTTCTCTTTTTCAGATTCATCGAACTCTATATTCAAGAATACAGTCGGTTATCTAACATGTTTATATGCTTTGTAAATAAAGGTCAAAGACCTTATTTTATTCTCAAGCCTTGTTGTGCCGTCCTTTTAATATTTTCATATGTTTTCATTTTATTATGTTATTCTAATATAACGCCTTCTGAGCTTTGAAATTCATACTTTTACATTAAATATTTAAAATTCAGAGCAAATTTGATTACCTATGATCAATTTACGTCTTATTTAATAAAATCTTGTCAATATCTCTTTCGCTCTTACAATGTTTGTTATAAGAGAAAATGAGAAAACAATAATTCGCAGTTAATAAAGTTAAGTAAAAGGGAAAACTCAAATTTGTATAGAATCTGGAAGCTTTGTGAAATTGAATTATTTAAATATAATTTGTCCATCTGTCCTATTCTATTATATTCATTCGTGAAAAATACATCTTGCAAAGAACGTACACTTAAAAATATAACAATTAGCTTGCTCATGTTACGGCTAAAACTGGTCGATATAGTAGCATTTACCCTATAGCATGGAAAAATTAATTAACATTACAGATACGCTTTAGTTTCTCTTTGCGCAAATATAAAATTTTATTGTAATCCAAACCCATTGAAGTATCTCCACTTAATTGGCAATTTGATATCGAATCTTAAATTAACGTCCGATAAAATCTTTCAGCTTAATTAAAAGGGATTTTGAACAGCGTTAATCCGGAAGGGAAATTTCATCAAGTTAAATATCATTTTGTTAATTTCCTTTGTATATCTGTTGTAGTCAAACTCGAAGCTCAGGCACTCCTAGGTTGGACTGTTCAAACTTCAGGTTTGGCATTATGACTTTGTCAAAGTCCAATAAATGTAATATTTCTGCCTTTTACTAAACAATTTTCGTCAGTCGTTATCTAGATGAGCCCGAGACTGCTGTTGACTTCAGTCAAAGCGTGAAATTCAAATGTATTTCGAGGATTGCCCGATGGCTTTAGCCAAACCTAATATAAACCAGTCCTTCCGCGAAGAGATTGTTTTTCGAGATTTGACTATAACATATCTAATAACTCATTAAGTTCAGTGGCCTAGAACGTTCTAGAATTAATCTGGGGAAGATGCTCTGTATAAAAAGTAATTTGGTTGTAAACATTTTCGTGAATATTGTGTAAAATCTGCTTACGAGTTTCTAATTTGCTGGTGCCTGGTCTTACTTTTTTATGACACGAATTATTTCTTATGTCTTAAATATTTTTTTTAATAACTGTTAGCATTTATTGATACCCCACTTTGATAATTACCGTGTCTTAATATCATTTTAATGGTATAATTACAATTTTGTATTTTGAGCATTGTGTTTTCTAGTATCATTTCTTATATATCGTTTTATATAACATAATCTAGTCATTTTAGTAATAAAAACCAAAGATTGTAATATACTTAAACTTTATTAGCAAATTATTATTGTAATTGCTCTGCAATTGTAGTTAATTTTATTGTTTTAAACAAGTCTTAAGTAAAGCGTTTACTCCAATGTTTAATAGTAATTAACTATATCAAATATTATGCCAAAAAGTAAACCAAAAAACATGAGATTTAATACAATAGAAAGATCATGACTATGCATAATCAGTTAATTTGGCGGTCAGGTCAAATGTCGCGCTAACTTTTTAAACACACAACACTTAATTTGCTAGTTTTAAATGCTACCACATTTTTCTTGTTTGAACTTTGTAAAAGGAAATTCAATTGTTTTCACTCATAATTGTAAAGTGGGACTCAAATATTTCTATAAAATATTCGTAAATTAGAACAACAAAAAACAATCATACTGTTAATTAAATATTAATTAGGCAATATAATGTATATTTTTCTAAATATGGTAAAAAATAAGGAAATACTTACGAATTTCGTACAACCATAATTCTGAAGGGCTTTCAGAAGCGAAAAGATCATAGCAGTTGGCACAAAGTTACTAAATTATATAAGTCACTTATAAGAACTGAATAGCTCTCTAGATGCAAGTGACAAATACTAAGCACTTAGCTTCTAAGAACATTAAATAAAATTTATAGTAATATTTGGTCCCACTACACTATTGTAAAAACACGTTTCAAGCTTTTTGTAATAATTGTAATTGCGTTGTACTTAAATATCTTATTGATATACAGATTTAATAATAATTTTTGTATTGTTTTAATTTGAATAAAACGATGTGTTTAAGAAAATGTTGTTTTATTTTTTCTTTTATCATATTGACGACATAATATCCCCTTTTTTGTCATTATGATAAGTGTGAAAACCTTTTTCACTGATGGATTTTCTTGTAGTAAGTAAATGATAATAAAGTTTTCTAGCATTCAAATGCTTTATGAAAAATGTTAAAGAATAGAAAAATCGACCATAATGCGGGATTAGAAACCCATCATTCAAAATTTCTCAAGTAAATGATAAGCTGTCTGTATCCTGCCCGACCGAAACATTCTGTTTTGTAAGTCCACCGGTAATCGAATCCAGAACCTATGTTCTTCACTGAGGTTTCTACGCTGATGATGCTACGCTGATGGTGCTACGCAGATGGTGCTACGCGGCTCTACGCTCATACGTTTACTACTGTACCTAGAAGACGAAATATTTATTTTGTAATCCATAAAAGGAGCTTTTAAAATTATGAGAACTTATTATTGTTACTTCAGTTATTTTTTAAAAGAGTTTATAGATACTACTACAAAATTCAAATATTTTATCAATTAATGTAGACAAAAATATTCTAACGTCTGTTGTTTAATAATTCTTCAATAATGTAGATATATACGTAGATATATAATACCTACTATTCTATTCTATTCTATTCAAGGTGTTTTTTTTTTATAAATACCTTAAAATCATCATTATGATACTTATCATTTAGCTTAGCTAGCTTTTTTTAAGACATATTATGCTCATTATTTACGTACAAACCCAAAGAATATCTGAATATGTAATTTGCGAATAATTTGTTTAACTTTCTACGCATGGAAGATTTTATTCAGTTTCAGTACACATTAAGGCAGTTTAACATTGAGTCAGTAGCTGTCGTCAGTGCTGACGCGACAGTGCTGTACTGACTTGAAATCAATTTACAATATGGCAGTGCCAGGTCAGCACTGACCCGGCAGTCGACTGACGTTAGCTACTGACTCAATGTAAAACTGCCTTTAGTCTTATTACAAAAAATCCTCTTTATATAATATTTTTTATTTCAGCCAATCTAATAATAAATAGATAATTCGCACAAAATAATTTCTTTCCCCAGCCATTTGTAATTACCTTTCAACGTCACAATAATAATTATATCACAAAACGAAACAATTATTTCTTGATTATAGCTCCTACAAATAATATAAATGCGAAAGTTTGTGAAAATGTTTGTTTGTATGTGTTTTTCTCTGTCAAGAAAAAACTAGTGAATGGATTTTGATGAATCTTTACAATAAAATGAGTTATGGCCTCCTTGGTACAATGTTTAACGCGCAATCGTAAAACCGAGCGACCTGGGTTCGATTCCTGGTGTGGATTAACAAAAACAATGTCTCGGTCTGGCAGAACATGGGAGGCTATAGGATCACTTACTTGTTTGTTTAGAAAAGCAATGAAACAGAAGCAGAGAAATGCATTTACCCCATACCCCATAAGGGGACACGGGAATTCATACAATAGGTTAAATATCATAGTACCACAATATACTTGAATTTGCGGGTAAAACCGCGCGGCACAGCTAGTTTCATAATAAAACTACCCTTGTTAGCGTCAGTGTCAACGTCTCAACTAATAAATTCGTTCAAAAATTCAATATTTGACATCGCACGGTCATGAAAAAGCTTGTGAAGTATTCTGGTTCCCTATGTACAGCGATGCGATATAAAACGTATTTAAATTAAGCTATGAAAATATAGTTTTTTATAAGAAATTAAATTCTAGGGTTCAGGATGTTAATTATAATTTATTATCTCCATTTTGTTCGGATTTATGTGGGTATATTTATAAGAATAGAATTCTATTCAATGCGTTCTTAAGAGCGTACACGACCGTACGTACGACGTACGACCACGTACACAAACTGTCATCGCCAATTAAAAATCATCAAAATTGGTGCTGTGGTGCTTTGAACGCATAACTGACACACTCAGATGTTCGAATTTATAACATTGTATATGCATACCTTTTTTTATAGTGGGGAAATCTTCTAAAGATACCCACGGCCCCCGGGGAAGGAGCCGTGGGTTATGTCGGATTCTTACCGACTAAAACCCCACTGTGTTCCGTCGAGCCGAGTAAATTAAAATATTATTATTTACCTAGTGTAAATTAATGTCAAAATAAATTTAGAAAAGGACAATGCCCACCTTCCATACATTTGAAAACCTGATAAAGAAAGTTTATGTATAGACCGCAAGTATAGCAGGAATACTGCGTGCTTGATTAGGGAATAATTCCCTGTTTTCACTTTTACCAGTTAAACGCCAGGAATTTTAAAAAATACGAATTACTACTTTGTAGGTTAGGAATTGTCGCGGGCAAATTATCAACACAAATAGCTATGGAAATATGTAGGCAGTACATATGTACCAAGTAGGTATTTAAAAGTTAATTAATTATATCATTTTACCTATTAATTCTACCTATTAATTCTACCTATTAACGAGACGCAAACGCAAAACGAAAGAGACTGCGCCGATTCGAATATGACAGGCGGCTGTCAAACGTCAAAACAATCCGTTTCACTCTATCATCATCATAATTAAACGTAAACTGATAATGTTCGTATTATTTTTTACTTGACTTTAATAAATGTTCATAATATTTTACTATTTAGGTAAAAGAATTAAGTACTTAAAATATAACAAACAGTAATAAAACTAGTTAAAATAGTAAAAGTCAGTCTCCAGTCGTCACTCGCCAGCAAGTAAAACGGAACGTAGCAACTCTACAGATAACGTTCAAAAACCATAATTTCATTTTTTAAGAAGTTTGTACGAGTTTAGAAAAATAACAAAAATCTTTTTTTCCTACGTCTCTGATAAAAAAATGATAAGCGTAATGAGTTCACAATAAAATAAGCTAAATTTTAAGATTTGTTTCATTTCTATACATGTTCAGGTGAAAAATGGGCATTGTATTTTCTGCTAACTTATTTTGTTTTCAATAACGGAATCATAGAATATTCGCTCGTATCCATTTTTAATTTGGCTTTATTCATATATTGCTTTTGAAATCATTGTAATTAATATATACCTACTGTAAAGATTCAAATATATAATACACTAGCTGCGCTCCGCGGTTTTACCCGCAGTGCTCTGCTCCTGTTGGTCTCAGCGAGATGATATATTATAGCTATAGCCTTCCTCGATAAATGGGCTATCTACGAAAGAATTTTTAAAATCATACCAGTAGTTCCCGAGATTAGCGCGTTCAAACAAACACACAAACTCTTAAGCTTTATTGTATTAGTATAGATTCACATTCCAACCACCATGCAATTGATTTAAATTAGAAATAAAATTATATTATTATCACAGTGTTACACTATAAAGGAAAAACATGAATAATTAGCGATATTATATCAAAATCCCTGGACATCAAACTTTATCTTGGGCTTCTAAGAATGATAAATCGACGGGCAGTTTTTATTTTATAAAGCTATTATTCATGTTATGCCTTCAGCGAAATAGCTGACAAATTGTGAGAAACAGCTTTATGATATTGAGATGCCTGAGATGTTAGTGTTTTAATTTTAGAAGTGAAATTTTAAATCAATGCGATTTAAGTATTAGAGGAAGTTGGGTTTAATAAAAAAAATAATCAAATAGGCTCATATGATCTTTTATTTTTATTTCAATAAAAACAACAAATTTATACCTATATATTTTAATTTACATAGACTAAAGTTATAAAAACTAGCTTTCCGACCGCGGCTTCACCCATATAGTATTGTGTGTAGTGATAAGGCCGCCTAATAAACTATACTTTTCTTGTTTTTTTTTTGTATAAATTAGCAATAAGTTACCCATGTATAGTTTTATTAAAGAGTAATAAATAAATAGTTAAACGAAAACCCGTATAATTCTCGTTACCGTTGGTAACGTGAATAACTCCTAACTCTTTAGCGTCAGGGGCCTTAGACAAAGTAACAATTAAAAAACGTTAACGAAGTTAGAAAAGGAAAAATGTATGGGATTGACATTAGATAGATCACGTGATCTAACGCGGCGTATGTCAATCCCATACATTTTTGCCTTTTCTAACTTCGTTATCGTTTTTTAATTGTTACTTTGTCTAAGGCCCCAGACTATCTAACAAATTTAATTCAAATCGGTTAAGCGGATTAGGCGTAAAGAAGAGCCCGACAGTCAAATAAATGGACAGACAGTGCTACCTTCGCATAAAAGTAGGGATTTTATTGACTCGATAATTTATTTAAGTATGTTTCATTCCTTTGAGTCAAATAGGTTTAAGATATAACATTGGAACATCCATACTAATATTATAAATGCGAAAGTAACTCTGTCTGTCTGTCTGTTACTCAATCACGCCTAAACTACTGAACCAATTTTCATAAAATTTGGTATGGAGATATTTTGATACCCGAGAAAGGACATAGGCTACTTTTTATCCCGGGAAAATGACGCTATCCCGGAAATCCCACAGGAACGGGAACTATGCGGGTTTTTCTTTACTGCGCGGGCAAAGCCGCGGGCGGAAACCTAGTATTATATATTTTTAAATTCCTCTATTTAAATCAATCCATACTAATATTATAAATGCGAAAGTAACTCTGTCTGTCTGTCTGTTACTCAATCACGCCTAAACTACTGAACCAATTTTCATAAAATTTGGTATGGAGATATTTTGATACCTGAGAAAGGACATAGGCTACCTTTTATTGCGAAATATATACAACGGGCGAAGCCGGGGCGAACCACTAGTAATCTATACATACATAATACATATGTATCTACACTATAACTTGTCTAAAGTAGTTGACCGAGCACTCAGAACTGTATTGATTTCAACTTAGGAAAACGGAAACCAAACTGAATGTGACTAATATATATACTAAATGTTACTTGTATGTTAGGTTCAATTTCAATTGTAAATACATGTTTAACTTGTGAATCCATACTAATATATATTTTCTATAAATGCGAAATTAACTCTGTCTGTCTGTTTGTTACTCAATCACGCCTTAACTACTGTACCAATTTGCATGAAATTTGGTATAGAGATATTTTGATACCCGAGAAAGGACATAGGCTACTTTTTACCCCGGGAAATAGGATAGGTTTTATCCCGGAAATCCCACGGGAACGGGACCTATGCGGGTTTTTCCTTGACTGCGCGGGCGAAGCTGCGGGTGGAAAGCTAGTTAACATATAAACAAGAAAAATTTATTGAACAGTACTAACCTATTGTTCAAAATAATTATACGTATATAATAACATAACTTTCCGCCCCTGGTTTCGCCAGCTTTGTCTAAAACCTAAAAAATTATATTCTCTTGAATCACTCTATGACTCTATCTATAAAAAACTGCATCAAAAAGCTGTTGTGTAGTTTTAAAGATCTAAGCATACATATAACATACATACAGACAGACGCGGGAAGCGACTTTGCTTTATACTATGTAGGGATAATATTATAACAATACTAGCTTTCCGCCCGCGGCTTCGTCCGCTTTGTCTAAAACATCATAAATTATATACTAAAGCCTTCCTCTTGAATCACTCTATCTATTAAAAAAACCGCATCAAAATCCGTTGCGTAGTTTTAAAGATTTAAGCATACATACTACATAGGGACATAGAGACATAAGGACAATGAAAGCGACTTTGTTTTATACTATGTAGTGATTATTATGATATTCTGAAATAGATCTAGTAAAAACGTTTTTAAAATAAGTTTTCAGCCTAATTTTATCGATATTTTATTGAGGAGCAGAATAAAGTCTTATCTTTCATCCATTTCCAAATTATTTATGTATTAAAAAGATCTCATTTTTCATAAAAAACCTCTTTATTGTTAAATAAATAAATTATTTCTATTATTTTCATTTAAATATAACACTTCACACAACATCCATTTTCAATATCCACTCAATACCATACTTGTGAGCGAAGTAAGGAATCAAATAGAACATTTATATGTAAATCAGATATATCGATATTATCTTAGAGAAAGCCTCTCCATCATGTCAGCCATTGTCGCGTTTGACAAGATATAGATTATACATTTTCTTGAAGGTGCAAGATGGCATCTATGTATTTTATTTCTTAGGAATATCAAGGTCGATTGATATTACTTTGTACAATATGAAAAGCTTTTGTCACGCTTAACGTCCGTAAGAATGCGAATAACAGTTTCTTTTTAAAGGTATTTCGGCATTTATTTCAGTAAGGTAAATGAGATAAACTACGCCTATCAGATGAATAAATGCACTTTTAGTTACACAATATACTTATTATAATTAAACGGTCTAACTAATAAAATGTTACCCATTCGATTTGCAATGGATTAGTTATTGCAATAACCTGTCTTGATTTTATGATTGACGTTTCATGTGAGCAAGAGCAGGACAAAGCTATAGTAGAAAATGGTAGAAATTTATCCATTGTTTAACTTTTTGTTAGTAAGGCCGAAAGTATTTACAGGCTCTATAGACTCTACCTACTATAACTAACATACAATCCAACCTATATAATTTTCAAATATCTTACAATATATTTAACATTGTATTTCAATCTAAATCGTTTCGACAACACAACAAATCCCCCATCGTTCCACTAATCCCAACCAAATCCCAACCCAGAAAAAACTTGAATAACGATATCCATATACCGATAACGATACCGATTCATCCGTTTCCGTGATTTATGACACCGCACCGGTTTCGGGAACGAAGAAACAATATTGTGTGATTGAATACATTAATTATCTGTGGTCTAGTAATGAGTATGGAGTGTTCCGTTGATTCGTTTCGAGCTGATGGATGACTTTGTGGTATTATAAATTGCGATCGTTTATCAATAGATGTGCGTTTCTATACGATTTGTATGTTTTTAGAATAAAACAAAAACAAAACGTATTCAGTAGAATACCTGAAGATGAATAGATATAAGATTAAGATTGTAACTTACGGTCCATTTACATTAAACGAGCGAATGCTCTTTCTAAACCCACATATTCTTTTTGTATAAACAGGTGTAGAGAATTCTTTCGTTGTGTGATCGAAATCTATGCAATACTGTTAAGTATTGCATAGATTTAAAACACTGAATACGAGTTTTCGCATACGTTAGATCACGATATAACGCTCTTGCTCTGGCTCTAGCTCTATGTTCGTTTGATGTAAATGCATTGCAAGACTCCACGAATGTAAAATTTCAATGTATAAACTACTAGAGGTCTGCCCCGGCTTCGCCCGTGGAACATATTTCGCAATAAAAGGTAGCCTATGTCCTTTTTCGTGTATCAAAATATCTCCATACCAAATTTCATGCAAATCGGTGCAGTAGTTTAGGCGTGATTGAGTAACAGACAGACAGACAGAGTTACTTTCGCATTTATAATATTAGTATGGATTCAAATGGTTGTCCAAATACATCTTTATTTTACATGAAAACGGAAAAAGCTGGTAGATATCCTCATGTGTGACTTAATAATGTAAGAAAAAATATAAAAAAATTTTACTACAAAATTAGATTTGTATAATGGGTAGTCAAAATGCTACTGCAAGTAGTGTTATTGTTATTAAAATAGAAAATCATCCTATTAATTTTTTGTGTTTGTATGGATGTTTGTTACTCTTTCACGCAAAAACTACTGAACCGATTACAATGAATTTTAGCACACATATAGAGGGTAACTTGGATTAACACATAGGATAGGTTTTATCACGGAAATCCCACGGGAACGGGAACTATGCGGGTTTATCTTTGAAAATGCGGGCGAAGCCGCGGGCGGAAAGCTAGTAATTCATAGAAAAGACATAACTTCAAACCACCTTTTAATTAAACCAGACATGAGCTGTGAACTTTAATAATTAAACAAGACATCATCGCATCCACTCCTATAATTCCCATTATCGAACAATCCCTTCCTTACCCCATACATCCAAAATCACCTTAAAATTCAGCACTTGAGCTATTCAGGCATCAATAATTAAACTAAACCGCCGACACCCCATTCCGTTATCTCCAAGATATGGATGGGTAATGGCCCATAAAACAATTCCGTGACAATCAGAAGAGATAAAGGTCCCCAAGAGTTACAACCCTATAATTTGTAGCACAGGTTGGCAACTTTGGTTTAGAATGCTATTAAGTTAGTGTTTTCTGGAAGATTCTTATCTAAATGTCTGATTAGCTATAGATAATTATTCGGGATGCTTTTCAGCGTCAACGGATTGTTTTTTTGGCGCATAAATATTTCTTATCTAGAGTGACTTAATGGTTGTGAAAATAGCACGGTTTAATTGCATTTATATTTTAGAAAAAATA
Source organism: Colias eurytheme (assembly GCA_907164685.1). Classification (NCBI taxonomy): domain Eukaryota; kingdom Metazoa; phylum Arthropoda; class Insecta; order Lepidoptera; family Pieridae; genus Colias; species Colias eurytheme. The sequence goes on along the minus strand of CAJQZN010009976.1, from coordinate 6,870 downwards.
AGCTATTTCGGAGATCATATGTCAGGGATTTAAGTACTCTACAAATTAGTGTGATTTGTCTAAATTTTCTTTAAAGAACATACACTACACCCAAATACAATTTAACATGCATACAATGAAATTAAGGACGACACAAATCCAAAGAATGTTTTATCTAAATGTTGTAATTATACAAAATACTTAGGTACATTATTCTTCTCAAGATGGCAGTGCAAACAACTTAGCAGTTCATAGCAAAACACAGTTGTAAGGCAAAACTAAAATCAGAGACCCTTTTTATTAGATCCTAACCTTCCTTTATCCTTAATTTAATCAATCCTGTCCAATAAGCCTATTAGGTTACAAGAAAAATATTAGTCCCTTCGATGGATATCTCCCATGGGAAATCAGACAGGTCCAATCACAAAAAAGGGTAATAGATTTCAAAAGTATGAGCTAAATGTCACCATATCACGTTGATCTGTTCCATAATATTATATTGGATGTATTACAAAGAGAATGTTCTAGAAGTTGGATTATAACAAGTTTTAGGCAATTTATAATGATTTAAGATATCACACACTGGAAAAAAAAATAGCTTTTTGCGAATGAAATACACCAGAGTATCACAATATATTTTGTAAGCATTTGAAGAGTTGTTTTAACAAAAAATTACACTAACTTAACTACAAAAGAGACTAAGTTACAGTAGGTAATCGATAAGTAGTTAAATTCTTGCCCATAATACATAATATTATCATGGGCTCCCAAATATCAGTACGGAATTTGGATAATAGAAAGAATGAATTATAAAGATAAATTTCATACAAACAAATATAGTAATTATCAATCCCATAAATACATACCTATCTAGAGATAAACTACGATAACATGGCGCGCCCCTCCAAATTACTGTTTCAATGTGTGTAGTGACATCCTTACGAAGGAGTTTGTATGTAGTTGTACGTATTCGTCTTTAGTACTTTACGTCCAGATTTGTTGGTCAACTAATCATATGTTGCCGAGCGCCCAAGACAACGCACGTGTCGTTTTCATAGAATACGTCAGTGCAGCGCCATTACTAATAATAATGAGCGATTAGAGCGTGACTAGTCGAGCAACAAATCCGTGGATTTGTTTTTGTTTGACGGCCGACTCATTACGCACACATGCGTTGTGAATCTTGGTGGTGCATTGTAAATACTTTCAAACGTTTTGAATTTTGGAGGGGCGCGCCATGTTATCGTAGTTTATCTCTACATGTATTTTAATTAATACCGTCGGTACTTACACTATTGCCTTTACACCCTAAAGTCAAACCCATTTCAATATTCAATAGAATATTAAATTAAACTATTCAATAATAGGTACGCCAAGAGCCCTTAATAACAAAATATGGGCCACTAAGTACGAATGTATTACCATTATTTAAAGACCCCTCTGTTATAACGATACTGTCAATTCAATATGGAAATTCTCATTGCTTCAAGTGTGGCCTCCCACTTGGTAATTGTAATTAAAAGTAATTGTAATCTTGGTAATTTGGTTGAATAAGGTTTAGTTTGCGAACATTGTTGTATCTATGTTTGTGATGTTAAGGCGTGGCCTTTCAAAATTTTAATTTGTGAGCATTATTCTAACTATATAAAATAATTAAAAATCCTAATAAATCTATGATCTATATCATAAATTTGTATTCCTAATATTAGTGACTTTCTTACAGTTACAATCCGAAAGTTGAATATTGAAAAAGAGGTGTATCATGAACTAAGTAACAAATTTTCACAACATATACCTACAACTATAACTGTAACCACACAAAAACAGCACCCATGTCAGTGAATAAAAACATAGCTTGCTGTTGCAAAAGTACTTATAAATCTGAAATATTAAAAATATTATCGAAATTATTAAAAATTATTTTTTCTTAAACAAAGGTACATAAATGTGGAAAACAGATATTGTTGCAACTTCCCCTTAAATCATTTAAGGTACTGTTTATTATCCCGGGTCCCGTTTATTGCTAGACCCTACCGTCTTAAATTAAAACATGATCACACAACACATACCTAGGTAATAGGGACCCTTAACCAACAACCCTCTAAATCCACAAAGGTATTCTTATTTATAATGTATTTATTATATAAAATAAATACGGTATTTCTGGATATACGATTCATTCTATGAGACTTAATTTTGCAAGGACCGACTTCATTTTTAATAAAACTTCTTGGCTTATTTTATATAATTCAGTCAAAAGAGCCTCTTCAATTTCGGATTCGTTGTTTTTTCAGCATAATTTCAATGTAAAATTTACAAATTTCATTGCATGCGTAGGCTAAATTTGATAAATTCTTTTCAATAGTCTTGGCGTGAAAATAGTACTTACACGCACACTTTCGCATCTATAATAATAATGTAAAGTAGAGAAACTCAAATAATTTTTATACTGTATAATTTGCTAGTACATAGCGGTACTTAGACAAAATAGAAAGGCGTGTGTGCTGAGCACACGTGTCAGAAGTGAAACTTCTTTGACAAGATTTTTTTTTATGAGAGAGGAGTCAACAGAGCAGACGCGACGCCCGATGGTAAGCGGTCAGCGTCGCCCATGAGCACCCACAACGTCAGGGACATTGTGAGTGTGTTGCCGGCCTTTTAGATAGGAATACGCTCTCTTCTTAAAGGTCCCCAGATTGTAACCATTCGGGAACACCGCACAAGGAAGCTGGTTCCATATGACAAAGTCAAAGATATCAAAATTGTCACCTTACTCCATGACGTGACGCTATTGCCTGACGCGACTGCTAAATTTTACTCTAAACGCGTAAAGAAGTTTCACTTCAAAACGTAATGAATGGAAAAATAAACCTCATTTATTTATTTATAATTCTTTATTGTACAAAATATGAGAAAACAATAGTAGAGGCATGCAAAAAGAAGAAGTATTACATCTCATTCAACATCGTCTTAGTAAAAAATACTACGAGCTTACAACAAAAGATTGCAGACTTCAAATCCAATCAAACCGATGCCAAAGTGATTCTAATTTATTGTTACATTTAACACCTAAAGCGCAAAATGGAGGAATTGTGAAAAATTCCGCGGCTTCCCGTTCCCACAAATTAAATTCTAAAACGGAAAGAAGGGATATAAATTAGGTATCTGTTGAAGAATGTTAGGAGATTTATTTTTGTTTTATAGTATACTAGCGACCCGCCCCGGCTTCGCACGGGTGCAATGCTGATACTAAATACACTACAGAAAAACTGTGAACGTTGTATATAAAAACATAGCGGCCCGGCCGGCCGGTACCGCCGCAAATGCTACGTCCCGCAATTTTTAAATCTGTAATATCTTCGAAAATATTCACTTAAATCATACGGTGTAAAGGGCCATATAGATCTATATTAAATGAACAATGTATTCAAGGTATTTAATTGGTTAAGGATTAATGCTGTATTGGTGAAAATCGCTTCGAAAATTAGCTATTATTTGTCGTAAAAAGTAAATGACAAAAAAATGTTATTGTGGGTTATCCATAAGAGATAGACATATACCATCGCGGACTTTTCTGTAGACCTTTTCAATGTGTATAATACTTAGTACATTATTTTGATAAAACTCGTAGGGTTCAGCCTGCGTTTGCAATATAAGCGGAAAAAATGTAATTTTTTACGACATCACATTAGAAACCTCAAAAATAACAGTACTTCTCCACTATTTAATGGATGTTATTATACATATAAACCTTCCTCTTGAATCACTCTATCTATTAAAAAAAACCGCATCAAAATCCGTTGCGTAGTTTCAAAGATTTAAGCGTACAAAGGGACATAGGGACATAGGGACATAGGGACAGGGAAAGCGACTTTGTTTTATACATACTATGTAGTGATGCTGTGAAATCACGTTTTAAGCAATTCGATAGAGAAAAGAAAACGAGTATTATAATGGAAAAAGAAGGAGTTCTATTTATATTTTATCAAACATCACTTTAATAGATGCATAGAGTAAAAAAAAACACTTTTAACAAGATTAAATTATCGTATTATTACCGATCCTTGATAAGTGTGAAGCGTTTTTAAAAAATATTTACTACAATGTTTAACAGTTATTTTATTGATCATTATAATATCTGATGTTGTGGTATTGATTCTAATGTAATATTTATTACAATACAGATAAAAACAACAAACAAATAAAATATTTATTGCACCAGCTACAAATAATATTCTCTCAATTAAGGAGAAGTCACGCAGTGGTTTTAGTGTTCCGTACAAAATAAACGACCTTCCGTTGAAGTTTACAAAAGGATTTCGTGATTTTCCCTCCGAACGAAATTAGGAAATTTACTCGCAAAATGTCCTTATTACATCCAAGTTTGTAGCTCGGTTTATTTTATCATATTTTATTTATGTTAGGCGAGTATTTGTAACATAATACTGTATCTCATTTTGGAGATCCGATTATGTGTTTATGAACCAAACAATTAACATAAAATATGCTATATAAATAAATATTCAAAGATTGTTATTGAATGTGTAATATTATACAATAGGTGGTAAACAATTTTTGCCAAATTACATAATATATTGTTATATAGCACTAGTAAAATAACATTTCTAATTATCATCATCAGACTAAAGCTTACTGTATTTTTATACGTTTATTTAAAAAATCCATGCATGCAAAATAAGCCTATAAGTTGAAAGATGTTATTGGCATCCTTGAAAATATGTGATTTTCCTCACAAGATCTTAAACACCAAACCCATAACGTCTAAAAGCTTATTTACATTTTAATAGTTCTCGTAATAGAATTTCGCGAAACTACGTCTAAATTAATTTATTTACGTTCCGCGTTTATCGACATACATACATACATCTCTATAACATGTATCTCAATACAATTAAGCTAGATCGATAAACGTTGGGCCAAAACGAATTAACAATTTATGGTGAATCGTTATCCTTGCGTATTAATTGCTACAACGAATAAACAATTAATGTAAAACAATTTGTTTGATTTAATTATTTAAGGCCTATTATGTATTTTTATTCGCTCATGTGGACTTTTTATTACATCATCTGACTCTCTGAACATATTACATATTTTACATTTTATATTCAGACGGACAGGCAGACATTTGGATGTAGACAATTTAGGTCATCATCTATAGGGATACAATTTTAACATGCATGAGCAACTAAGTATTATAACTATATTGTATTATAATTATTAGCAAATAATCTGAGATGTAAAAAATACTAATATAGTTATTATAGATTACTAAACTTATTATTTTTAACAATACAATATTTTCATAACAATACAATTAAATTCATAACAATACATCACAACCATAATCCCCTTCACTACATAGTTTAAAACAATGTCGTATTTCTGTCCCTATGTCCTTATGTATGCTAAAATCTTTAAAACTACGCAAACAATTTTGATGTGTTTTTTTTTATCAGATAGAGTAATTTTAGTAAACCATTAAGGAAAAACACACACAAGAGGAAGGTTTTAGTAAATCATTTATTAGGTTTTAGACAACGCGGGCGAAGCCACAGGCGGAAAGGTAGTGAATGATATAACAAGGGGAGATTCCAAAAATCATCAAGTTTACGTCAACAAATCAGATAAAAATTACTTTTATCATAATCATCTCTCATACAAAAGTCATAACACGAATCCAAAAATCAACAAGTCCAGATCGACAAATCAGGGAAAAACTCCCCTACCAATTCAGACGACCAACATTTGTCACCCGCACCAAACAATGAGGCATTAAATCAATGGCCCATCTTCCTATTGTCGTTTCGACGCATTTCAGCAAATTGCGTTCTTTCTCTATAAAACTGCGAAATTAGGTACCTTCTATTCGAAACGTGTACCTTTGGATGGATGTCTGTGAATCTGACATGACTTCGGTTACCAATTCTATTGAAGTACATTGTTAAGGGTATCATTAATATTTTGTTGTCTGTGTTGTTTGTGATAGGAAGTGTCATTAATATTTTTTATTATAACAAGTTTTAATATTTAATTTTTATCTTCTAGAAGGTGTGTCATATCAAATTTTGATATCTCAGAAGGATTAAAAATAAATTGTATGCTTAACTTTACACTTCTAAAATTCCATATCGATGCGACTACTATAATTTAATATTTTCGTTTACTTTATAAGGTATTCTTCTTTATTAACTAAAATATAGCATAATTACTTTTAAAAATAGCCTCCCAATCTTTTCCCATATATTTTACACAATTCACACGCTTTTCACACTGAAAATTGTCTTCACCATAAAAAAGCAGAGACCACCAATCAACCCGCTGTCTGAATTTTCGAACCGCAGAAAATTTAAAACTTACCCATCGAACATTCCAGAATTACTCAACATTACAACCGTTGCGCGAAAAATTAAGAAAATCCTCCAAACACGATTTTCCACTTAATGTTAAGTGTTTTGGGGCAAATTAAAATGGATCCTCAGAGAAAAAAGTGTTTAATTATTTCTGTATAACATCGCTAAGGGAATCATTACTACGAAATGTTCATTAGGGGTATTCAAATTTGGGAGGTAATCAAAAGTCGGATTACAAGAGTATAAACTGGATTTGGAGGTTTTTTTACGACTTGTAGTGGCCAGATTACCGTATTACACTTAATTATGTCTCGTTTATCTTTTGAAACACATCTGTTTTACTTGTAGTTTTTGTTTTGGCTAAGATGATCTGATGACTCTATGGCTACTCAATATGACTATGGCTTATTTTGGCTAGTTGCAACGAAAGCTTCTGAGCACAATAGCTACGCTGCAACATGACCTTGTTCGCAGGGGCGTGCACAGAGTTTTTGGACAGGGTAGGCAGAAATATTGC
>CAJQZN010009975.1:0-12167 GCA_907164685.1 Colias eurytheme | reverse complement strand
ACATTTTACATGAAAATGTTTTTGGTGGGATTTCATTTCTTTTTGTAGGTTGTTTGTAACAATTTTTTTAACAAGGAATACCTATACACATATATATCTAGGGGAACCAAGTTTTAGATTATTAGATTAGACCTCTAGCGTCATCAAAATTTAATTTAAAATTACAGGTCTCATACAAACTCCCATCCCCTAGTTTAAGTTTTATAATTTTTTTGTTGTTTATGTGCTAATACTAGCTTACATACAAAATTTCAGCTTTCTAGGACATTAGGAAATACCTTAAGAATTTTGATGATCATCAGTGAGTCAGTGACGAAATTAGCGTTTTTTAGATATAAATAAAATCTGAAGTATAAAAGCTAATGTAATTAAAACTTAATATGTTCAATAAGTCCGCTATTGACAATATATCCCGAAAATTTTGTTGATCTAGCATAATCCAAACCCAAGTTATGAGGGTTCAAAAAAACGTCGAAGCGCTTCGAGAAAAGGTAGGTAGTGCCCGTGCGCCTCGCTTGGCTCGTCTTGGCGGGGGCACTACCGTGCCCCCAGATTATGCACATTTTGTCGTTATTTGCCATACATTGTCATGCCAACTGACAGATAAGCTTAACAGTATATATTATTTGCGAAACTGGTCGTTATTAAATAATCCGGAACCTGTGAAATTTTTATGCTAATAATATAATTGGCTTTATAAACTTTTCCTAGACGGAGCCGGGGCGAACAACTAGTGTAACGTAATTAAATAACTACACAATTGTCAAGCAGAGGGAACAGGTACTCGACCTGTCAAATTAAAAAGTTTGGATGGAACAAAAAATTTAATGAATTTTCATGAATAACATGGAGTATCATTGAACTGCTTGATATTTAGATCTGAAATTATTTTGTTTATTTTAATTTTGTGTAATTTATAATAACAATACTTTTAATGTTTTTAACTCAAATAATAATAATAATATAACTACTCGCGTGAGTTGGCTTATTTCGGTAAATGTCAATATTATTCCATTGATTATTCCGTGATTTATAATCCATCATCGATTGTTATTAGAGCAGTGTTGGTAACTTAGGACATCGCTTCACTTACGTTAAGTATGGCCCAAGTCATAAGGTGTCTTGTTATTATTAATTAGCAGTTAAATATCTTCCCTTGTTCGAAATGTTAACAGTTAGTGATAGAGCTATGAACAAAGAATAATGCATCATTATTTTACACCTAAATAAAATGTATTTTCATCGTTGTAACGTTTCCTGAATAAGTTTCCTACTTAGGTATAATATACACGCACATACACCTTAAATAATATACAATGCATTATTGCCTTGCATTAAAAATTAATTTTCTTTTGTATAAATAGATGAATAAAAAAGACGTGTGGCACTCGGGGACTGCCGCGGTAAAGCTATTGCACAGCATGCCTTCAAGCCACCGTGTCCGTCGGAGTGGGGAGCGTGAGGTTTTTCGTTACGGAATTTCTCGATTCGGTCCCTGCGCTCAAGGCCCGCGATAGAAGCTATGCAATAGCTTAAAATAATAATTTTCTTCGATGAATAATAATAGACACGTCATAGGAAAGGAAGGATAGATCGTGATTGATAATATGTACCTATATTCAAAATTTATCAAGCCTTCCCACAATTAATATCTTGTAAATAAATTAAACCTAATAAAATTGCACTTATAAATACGAGCAAATTCAATTTAATTAATAACTTCCATTTTAAACACATTACTATTCCTTAAATCGCCATCACCCATCACTTGTACCACAACTAATCCGCCAGAGTGTAATTATTAAAGAAGTTTCGCCAATCGTGGAAGGTAACTGAATTCAATTAAAAGTTGAGTCTTCGATCGTATAGTTTTGTTTGATTTGGAATCTCAATAATAAACTTCGAAAATCCATTGAGAATTGTACGAATTCCTCATAAGCGTTTAGATTCTCATGTCAATTTGTTATCAGGGATTTTTCAGTTGTTAGCTTTAGGCAAAATATTCAGTATTATATATGTAGAATATTATCTATGGCTCGAAGTAATATATAGTAATATTATATAGGCAGCTCTTTTATCTTTTCAGCAGAAACAATACGCTCATTAACGTTAATACGAGTACACATTTTGGAAGATCGGATAATACTTATTTTCAATTTTTTTTCATAAATGATATTATATGTACCTATTACGAATTTTATTTATGTACAGTTTAAAAAAAAAGCTTACAATTATAAAAATAAAAAATCTCTCATTTAAATCCTATTTGATAATTTAGCACCAACAGATAAATAAATAAATAAATATTATAGGACATTATTACACAAATCGACCTAGTCCCACAGTAAGCTCAATTAAGGCTTGTGTTGTGGGTACTAGGCGATGATAAATATAATATTTAATAAATACATATATATATAATAACACCCAGACCCAAGAACAAATAATTGAGTTCATCACACAAATATTTGCCCTGACCGGGGATCGAACCCGGGACCGTCGGCTCAGTAGGCAGTTACATTACCACTGCGCCAACCGCGTCGTCAACAGATGGCTTTAGTATCAGATTCAACATCAAATGTAAATCACATAATGAGACCGCCAGAACGGCAAGATCAAATCACAGCCATCGGATCTTAAATGTTAGCTCTATATTTAAACTATTAGCCAATAGGCGGGTCTACACAGAGCGAGCAGCAGCAGTCAGTGAAAACCCGCCAAATGGCGTGAAAAAGTCTAGTGTCGGCTCTAAATTAGTGCCGTGAATTCACGCGCAAATTAACGTCGCGAATACACGGCATAAGTCATGTCCTCCATATTTAGGTATGCTCGCAGTCGTAGTAGGACGACGCCAAAATCATTATGTTACTTCAACGCCGCATGAAGGAGGCGTGAATCTTTCACCGGAAAAAATACCTACTCTGGTCGCGGAATTGACGCGAACGCACGTGAACATTAGAAAAACCATCCACATTCACGTTCACGCCTATTGGCACGAATGTAGAGCCGCCATAAAATATCTGTCTCCTTTTTAATCTATTTCCAACTCATTGTGACGAGTTATTTAAGCTCATGTCACAAGTCACACGCAATGTGCGTGAATAATGAACTTTTAAACTATTTAATGTTTGATGTGACAATGTCTTGTAAAGTTTCCATTGTGACGCGCGTAACGTTTCGATATTGGAAACGGGGTTGTCACATGTGACGTGATGTGACGAATTATAATGTCAGAGATTTATTATATTAGAGCAATGTTTTTTTACAAAATTTAATTTCAATATTGTGAACATGAACCTGTTGTTTACATTAGGTACACAAACTTTGAAGAATCTAATTTGAGCAATGTTCAAATATGAGCGTAGTGTTGTGTTGTGACTTGTGACGCGTAAGAGACGTAAGAAGAGACGTAAACTGTTCACATAATATACCATTTTATCTATAGATCAATATATTAATTGCATAATTCATTAATTGATATTAATTGAGATAATTAGCTAATATTGTATAGGGCTGTCCATTCAGTTACAAAATCATTGCTTCAGTATTATTATAACAGTTATTTTATATAAATAATGCCACTCAATATTTTGCATGTACATTGTACATAATTTGCTATTTTTAAAAGTGTAATCAAGTTGGTAAACAAGTAAAAAAGTTGAGCAGAAATATTACCTTGAACGGGGAGGTATTACACCCTACAGAATCGACTGTATTTCTTGGGTTAACATTGGACGAGAAACTACAGTGGGGAGCCCATGTCAACACCGCTGCAGGTAAGCTCAGTTCAGCAGCATATGCAGTCCGAAAGGTAAGGCATCTCACCGATGAAGATACAGCTAGATTGGTTTATTTCAGCTACTTTCATAGTATTATGTCCTATGGAATTCTACTATGGGGCAGGGCAGCAGATATAGAAACTATATTTATCTTACAGAAAAGAGCCATTCGCTCTATATATAATTTACGTGCTCGGGACTCACTAAGAGATCTCTTTAAGAATACTGGTATCCTTACTGTACCATCACAGTATATATTTAATAATATTTTGCATGTACACAAAAATGCCGACGTACACACAAGAGTAGGTGATAGACACTGTTATGGCACAAGGAACAGAAATAGAATTGAAATGCCATTTTTCCGATTAGCTAAAGTTAAAAATTCATTTATGGGTCAAGGTATACGCTTTTACAATAGAATTCCTCATAATATTAAAGAGTTTGGTAGTGCTAAATTTAAAACTTATGTAAAAAATATATTAGTTCAGAGAGCCTATTATAGCATTAAGGAATATATGGAAGATGAAAATCCATGGAGGGTTGTCGCGTAAGAACCACAGGACAGTTCTTTGGCATATTATGATATATTATGTAGTTAGATTTAAGTTACAGATTATGTAATATTGACAATATGATTTTAAAAGAGCAACTATGGAGTTTCTTGCCGGTTCTTCTCCATAGATACTGCTTTCCGAATCGGTGGTAAATGTTAAAAATACTTATGTAATGACGATTCGAAAGTGCTACTAAAAGTAGTCTAATTGAATAAATAAATGTTTGAGTTTGAGTTTGAGTTTGAGTTTGAGTAACTGAATCTTGACTCAAACCAATAAACTTGTTAACAGCGGATAAAGCTTAACTGTTACAGTTCAAAGTGCTGAAATATTTTCAGTAGGTATAAAAATATTACAGGTTTATAAAAACCCATCTATTCCATTAATAGAGAAAACTATAAAAATGTGAAAAAAATATCAAAACCATATTTTATTACACGTTGCGGTTTATGTAATGGATTTTAAAATGCGCGGTTTATCGGTAATAGTTTTACACATTTATTATTTTATAGCGTTGTAAAATTATGATTAGTAGAGCAGTGCATAATAAATATTATGGTACCTAATTTGAAAACAATTTCGGTTGAATTGGTATAGTATTGTGAAATTCAATCTATTTCATAACAATTAGGTAATTATAAGGGAAAATTATAAATATGTATATTATGTTAACATAATAAATTGATTAATATGAATATCGAATTAATACCTACTCATTTATTATTTATTATTGATCATAGATTATTTCTGTTATCAAGTAATAGTAGATACATTTATTTTTATAGAGCTATCTCATGATTTATTTATTTATTCATAAGAAATACCAACGTTTAATTACATTGAAGCATTAACTATTACTTAATTTAGTCTTAAATTTTTTAGTAAATGTAACAAACAATTACAGGTTAAAATATTAAATGTTCTTACTTATTTACAACATGCAAAATATAAGTTTCACAAACCAACCATTAATTTTACCTATATACTACAAATAACAAAAAAAAAAAGCATTATAATGTGAATGAGGATAACAAAGGAGTAACTTATATATGTATACTAATAACAATCAGTTAAATCTTACTGCTAACATTAAACAATAAAACAATGTATCGCTATTTTAATTTTAACATAAAGCTAAGATTATATAATTGATCTATATATTAATTGATATTAATTGATATATATATTAAATTTATCATGATTATTGATTACTAGCTGTGCCCCGCGGTTTTACCCGCAGTGCTCCGCTCCTCTGATTAATGGGCTATAACCCAAATAATAACTATTAACCGAAATAAATTTCAAATCGGACCAATAGTTCCTGATATTAGCGCGTGCAAACAAACAAAGGAACAAACTCTTCAGCTTTATAATATTAGTATAGATATTATGTACTGACACTTTTGAAGAATTTGCAACTTTGATTCAAAATCACGCTTCAATTAAATAAATTAAATTTACAAAATTACTTTCATTAATTAGTTATTAGCTAATGAGCATTTCATATCAAACAAAACCATTTATTTTAACCTTATCCAAATAAATACATTTGATATTGCCTTCACAAAATGTTTATTTGAATAATTCTCTTCTAAAAATATTGAGATTGGAGTTAGGGCTGTCACTGACCTTTAATAAAAGTCCTTACCAACCCTGCTCACATTTCTGCTATAAGAACAATAATCCTATTAAAATTTGTGCGTCCAACCGTTACAACAGAGATGAATAACATTCGGTCTGAAATTAAATGTTATCTAAATGTGTTAAAAAGGAAGGTCATTTATATGCCAAGATTTTTTATTTACGAGTTTGAGTTTGAAGAAGTTAAAATACTATATATATACTTATATAGTTCGTATTATTTAATCTTATTTTGAAATGCGTTTTTTCCAAAAACAAAAATCACGATATAAGCTTTGAGCTGTCTTCTGTATATAATATGATCTAATAAAAAAAAACACAAACAAATTTATCATAAATACATTTCTAAAATTCCAATAATACATAAAATTGTGTCTTTGTAACCAAACTCCTCCGAAACGGCTTGTCCGATTTTATGACTTTTTGTGTGTATTCGGTAGGTCTGAGAATAGCTCGTAAACTATATTTTATACCCCTATACGATATGGCAAAACAACGTTAGACGGGTCAACTAGTGACACTATAAAATATTTTGCTCAATACTGCAAAAGAATTATATTGAATGTTTTGAGTTTCATACAAAAAGCGTTGTAACAAACATTGTATAAAACTAGCTTTCTGAAACTTACAAAATTGTATAGTAAAACCTTCCTCGAGAACCCTGCTATTCATTAGTGAAAACAAAATGCAAATCGGGGCAGTAGTCTTTGAGTTTATCGCGAACAGACAGACAGACGCAGTCCAAAGTCCTCTGTTTTATAATATTCTGTGTATCATGTATAATGCTATTATTTAGTAAGTAAGTGTTTGTGACCCCTACGATAAAATTGTAAACATAATAATGAAAGAGGTCCATAATCACTTGTGTAAAAGGGACACGATAATTTCGGCAAACAGAATTATGTCGTGAGATTTATTATATGTAGGTATATGTTTTCATATTATTATGTAGTAATTTTATTTAGCTGTTTCGTTGGACCGTTGTGTATTTAATCGAGAGTAATTTTCAGTTGAAATGACTAAGCGGTTGTATGGAGTTTATTATCATCTTTTTATAAGTATGTTTTATTATTGCAAAAATTTGATTAATGTAATGGATTTATCATTCAAATAAAGGTGCATTAGCACAATAGTCACTCATACATAATATATACTCTAAAAACTAATGTGAAGTTATTAAGTGGAAATTATTGGTTAAAATAGATCTAATTTTGACTAACTACAACAAATAAGCGCAAATTATATTAAATGTTTTCTATTATCCTTTCACACATATAAATGTTTCTTCCTCAAACAAAAACCGACTAATTATTTCCAACTAAGTGACTTTTTGTTGAGTGAAAAAGTCGCTTACTTCCTCGTCAGGTGAGGGTCGAGTAAAATTCCTTATTTTATACAAATAATAATGAATTCGGGGATTAAGTTTGACATTCTCAAGGTTTATCACGATTTTCCTTTGGCTTTAATTCGTTTTTGGCGTGAGCTAGTAAATACTTTATGTGCTAATTATATTGTTTAGCAATTAACCGAAATATGACCTTATTACGGTTCGCATGAGTTATTAAAAATTAGGTTTAGCGCCTATTTTACTAAAGTTAAAGTTATGAATAATTTTTTTATTTATTGCCCTTCATTGACAACTTAAAATAACATTTGCAAATACTTATTTTTTGTTCTGAAAAATTCATCGTGTTGCATGATACGATCCCAAAAATATTTATGCTTGCGGCTCCTAAAAGCAAAAACTACCATCGGTAGAAACATTGCTACCAATATCTCTGTCCATAGTTCAACGGTGGCAAATCCGATCGTTCCTACGAATAAACTACAAAACCAAAACTCAAAGATTTATTTATTCAACAACTAGACTTCCTACCGGCCCGGAAAGCAGTTTCTGCACTAAAAAATCCGCCAAGAAACTGCTTTTATCTTTACTTCCTTATAAAATTATAAATGTGAAAGTTTGTCTTTCAAGTAGCTACGGAGCGGTTTCAATGTAATATTTGTGTCTGGAGGTAGGTAGCAAGACTATCATATGCTACTTCATCAGTCATAGTCTTCGTCGTCATAAATTAATTCATATTTAGAAATTAGAATACTCTAGTGCCTTAGAAGCAAAGACATTGGTAGCTAGTCTTCCAAAACGTCCAGAAAAACTTAAAAATCCTTATGAATACTCTATCTACACAAAACTGAGCATCACGCTCACGCCACGTGCGCCGCGTATGTTACATGCATGAAAAAACCACGCTTGGCCGCCGTCCACGAGCGTAATCACGTCTTTTTCTGCCATTAATCACCCGTGACGTCACGGCTCCATTCAACTGTACGTACTATGGGAACTGGAAAGGACACGTCTCGATCGAAAGTCACTATGAAAGTCACGTGAGAATGCTTTGCTTACGCGTAGTTATTAACGTCGATGTGTTGAAAGCTTTCGTAGCAGATGCATATTGCTATAAATGTAATTATGTAAATATTATAAATCACGGTGTAGAAATACAAACTAAATTCACTAATACAATTAATACTCTAACAAGTCATTGATTATGACCACATCACTGGTTTTGATATGTTGTCCGTAATATACAATATATAAACAGCCTTTAAGAATCACAATTAATCGACACTTAAAAGCTAAATACTATAAAACAATGATGAACTATCGAGTAACACAATTCCTGGTCTTGCTCATCACAATCGAGTTACATTAGTACTAGCACATAATAAGAACATAGTATTAGTATCATTTTTATTCTATAAAATATTCTTTACGACATATTTATGTGCTTCAGCCATTCAGACTCGATTCGACTGGCGTCTGCTTTCTATGAAACTACATTGAGATATCGATATCGGGGAATCGATTTAGTATAATGATTATATGCAGAGTATCGATTATGAAGGGAATTATATAATCGGATACTGTATAATATAATCTGTGGTATTATAAGAGGTTAGGCACAAAGTGCATGATAGAGCTTCCTGACGAAATACGTAGTAGATTCGGCATTTATTTTAAAGAACATTTATTAATTGAAATTTTCCAGTTACTACAAACCAATAATAATATTTTCAAAAAAATCTTAGCATATTATTAAACTTCCAAGAAGACTTCAGCGTTCTTGATAAAAGTTTCACCTACGTCTCTACATTTACTATGTAAACTTGATAAACTTATAAACTACTAGCAATGCCCTGCAGTTTCACCCGCATAGATAGCGATATCGTGACAGTGAAAAGTCTACTATACCTAGGTCGGATTATAGGTTTAATTTTTAATCACATGAAAATCACCTTTACCCCGTCCCGCACTACGGCCTGCTCGAACAGTATACCTAGGTACTATATTTTCTGTAGATTGACACTTTTAAAAAATCGTTATATCTTTTGAATGGAATATCCAATTCTTTTCATTTAAAAAGTATTTTGCTGGTATTGAAACAGTCTATAATAAAACATCATTTAATGGGATAAGGATTAATATATATGTGTATGGATAACATGGTCTGATTACTGTCGGCACTTCTATTTACTTTGAAAACGTAAAAAAGTTGTTGTAGTAACATAACTACTGAAGATGGACATATGGTATCGCGGACTTTCTTGTAGATATTGATCCATTCTATAATTCCGTAAAACATTTTTTTGTTCTATTTTCCATAGATTCCGCAGCGCACGCGATGACAGAACTTTTATTGAGGAATTTTTTACACCTTGGGTTACATTATTGCATTTGTGGTAATGATCTCTAATTTTTTTCAAAATGCAATATAGCCTATGTTGCTCAGTGAAGATGCAGCTTTCTAATGGTGAAATAATTTTTGAAATCGGTCCAGTAGTTTATGCGTGAAAACCATACATACATACATACATAATTACAAACTTTTCCCCTTTATAATATTAGTATAGATATGAAAAGTAACAAACTCACGCTAAGCTATATTTGACCACAACCCACTCTTTTACACCTACGAAACTAACCTTACACAATTATTATGTTATACTTATATAACACCTACACGTTTCTTAATGGTAAGCTAAAAGCGTCACATTTATAAACATAAATAGAGATTTTCTATCAAGCAATGGTATTTACATAATATAAAAAAAGGAATACACAACTCCGCCCGAAATTAATATCTTAAGTATCCACTAGGATTGCTTAATCTTCGATAAATTTTTGGATTTCAATCGATCTCAAATAAACTAAATCCTTAGATTGGTTATTGACAACCTTTTATTAAAAAACGGATTGCTACATAAATCTATGATTACGACTACCCACGAACAACATTTGAACACATCTATACTAATATTATAAAGCTAAAGAGTTTGTTTGCTTGAACGCGCTAATCTCAGGAACTACTGGTCCGATTTGAAAAATTATTTCGGTGTAAGATAGCCTATTTATCGAGGAAGGCTATAGGGTATATATCATCACGCTAAGACCAACAGGAGCGGAGCCACGCGGGTGAAACGATGATGATGATGACGGTAAAAAGATGTACATCGGTCACCAACACAACATTCGTTCGTAAAAAGACGGCAACTGATGTAAATAGTGTCTAATAAGCCACATAACATGCTTCTACAACTCGAACAATCTATCTGCACCTTATTACAATATCATTGTATTACCTCCTATAATTTAACGATAACCACAAGTCAAACCCCATTAATATCATAACCGAAATATTATAAATCTCATCCCGCAAAGGTTTCCCGTCGCGAATCCCATTTTTCCTGCCTCCTAGTGGGATTAATATCCGACAATATGACCCAGTTTCGTTGCCTTGAATTCTATGAACTAGCCTCGAGTAATCAACTGTGCTCGTATTATATTAATGTTTCTAATTTTAATTATGTATGTGGCGTTTATAACTTTTATCGTTCTGTTTGCATTGTGATACAATATTGCACATTTATTTGCGTTTGCAAAAGCTTTGGTTGTAGAGATATTTTTTCGTCCGAGTTTAATTTTGTATGTAATATAATAAAATGTTATAAAACCGCTTTGTATCATGTCTAAAATGTTATAAAATTTCAAATGGGTGAATTCGCCACATTTTTTATGCTAACAAACGATTTACCACCGGAAACAAAACCGATTTAAAATAAAACGCGTGCTTTTGAATAACGCAACAAATTGACAAAAATCAAAAGCGTAATCGCAAAAGAAACGTATCTCCCGCCATTGTACCGTGGTGAAAAGTAAATTCCGAACAATATCTTTTTAAAAATACCTAAAAAAAGGCCGTGACACGCTTCCGTAAGCGCTTTGCCAGTTTTTGTACAAAAAGCATTCAAAAAAATCTCGCTCCGCGTTTATATACGTGTTTTGCTAAATTTAGGTCGTCGCGGGGGAAAACGCCTATTCAAACGTTGACAATCTTCTTCGTCTCCACTACAAAAACCATTTGACGCGTATGCGCTGTCTAATTAAACATGTAACTGTATGTAAGTGTCAAAATTGACATGATTAATAATGGACTATGATATGTGTTGACAGTGACGCATTCTCGAATTGTGTCGTAAAATTACAAGAAATTGTTTTGTTCAAATCTAATTAGACATATATATTGTACAATAATAATGAGGGTACACTAAATATTTAGAAATATTTTTTTGTACATAAATTAAAATTGTATTAAAAAAGACAAGAAAAAGAAAGAACGTCCAATAAACATCACCGTAATCTATACTAATATTATAAATCTGAAGAGTTTGTTTGTTTGAACGCGCTGATATATTTTTTTTAATCGAACCAGTAGTTCCCTAGATTTAGGGAACTACTGGTCCGATTAAAAAAAATATTTCGGTGTTAGATAGCTCATTTATCGAGGAAGGCTATAGGGTATATATCATCACGCTACGACCAACAGGAGTGGAGCCACGGGGGTGAAACCGCGCGGAGTAGTATAATATACTGCAGCTACAATATTATTCGTAGTCTAGTAACCTAGTAGTTAGTTCTATAAATAAAGTACCAATAATTAGAAACTCAAGACCTTCTTATTTAATTCACCATTCTTCTAGTAACTGTTTTTCTATCCACAATAACAACTTCTTACAATTCTTTCTTTTTTTTTCGAGGGTAGGAGCAAAAAGAGACACACGTTTTTTAGTAAGCTGTTATATTTAAAATTCAATTTTACATACAAACACATAGTTTTAATTTACCTGTATG
>CAJQZN010009970.1:0-12117 GCA_907164685.1 Colias eurytheme | reverse complement strand
GTAATAATTAATGTTAATAATTAAATTAAGGAGTATGATTTTATTATGATTATTTATGGGAGTTCACTGCACCAGCGCTCCTTAGGGCGAGCCGCCTCTGCTGCAGAGTGGCATAGATGCCTTACATACTCTATAAACGCGAAATCTAATAAAATTTATATGATAAACCAGCAAATGTCATGTTAACATAGTTGTTCTGTTGTCCAAGAATATACTTGCGCTCGCACTCCTTCTTTTCTTTTGTATTTTCGTGGCGTGGTTCTCCTACAATTAGTATAAGGGCAGATCATTAATAAGTAAGTATACATAACAAAAAAAAGCAAATTAAACGAGTAAAATCGGTTAACATAGAGAAAACCTCTGGCGCAATCAGGTAAAAATTTAAACGGTACCTGTGATTATCGATAATAACATATACATAATATGTATGAGGGATAGATGCCCTTAGAGGCCCCTAAGGGCATCTATCCCTCGAAAAAAAAGGGGCAACTATACTCTTTGATAAGGAGAGCTGCCCCAGTATTTTTTTTTATTAAATAAAAACAAAAGAGCCACTATTTTCACTTAGATTTGTAATTAATGAACCAGTGTATAGACATAATAAGAAATATAGTGAAATTTATTAATGCTTATAAAGTTATGCAAAGGCAAATATCAACCTTTTTAAATTTTAACGTGTTCGTGAAGTTCGCCGCGGATATTACAACACGCACTAGCGAAACACGTCTTCACTAAACAACAGCTCATGCGTACACGAGGTTCGGGGTGATATGAGCTCCTATTTAAATCATTAATTCGTAGTCAGGACTCTGGGAAGTGAGGTTTTTTGAAAATGGGGCATCTATCCTAGTGCGGCATCTATCCCACTTTTACCCTATTTTAATTATTAAATAATAGTTTACATTTCAAAATTATTATATAATCAACAGAAAACAACTGTGTGGGTAATAAAATATAATATATTCTCACTATCTAAGTTAATGTTTTTCTATTTTTTATTAAACGTGTATAAAAAAAACTTTCTTTGTATATGTTGCTTCGAAATATAAAACAGACAATATTATTACCACGAATACGATATCAATTGCGTAAAAAAATATTATCTTTAATTCACTAACATCGTGCTATAGACAGCTTTTGGCGCCATTGACGCGTAGTAGATAAAAAGACTCATGTGTATATATTATGTTGTTGTATTATTTTGTTTTTATAATCTTCGTGTATTATACTGATTAAGGCTTTAAAATTTATTTAATTTCAAACAAATCTATTTACACGTCTCGAAGTTTGAGTAAAGAAACAAAAGTATGTGAGTAATTGCCTTAAATTTCTATTCATGAATGATGAAGCAAGTCCTTACGACTAATTTTACGCGAGCGAATACATTTAATCGCATAAAATAGTTTATTAAAAGTTTTTTTTCCAAATGACCAGTCACCATTCTTCAATTACAACATACACAATTAAAATTATTACCATCAAAAATTAACCCTTTTCCTGTTTGTTTTCCATTACATCTTCCTGTTCAATTAGCGGTACTTTTAACGACAAACTCAACCCTTCCCCGCGGGGGTCGCAGCGGCCAGCTCACCTTGTATTCCAACAACCGTGTTTACTGAACTACCAACTATTTTTTGGTCAAGTTAGAAGAAGGAGCGGGCTCTATACTCTATAGTCTATAAAGAACTAAACAATAATTTTAATACTATAAAGTTATTCGTAAAATGACGTTATTACTGATTTAAGAATCTTGATACAAGAAAAGATGGCAGTTTGCTGTTTCGAAATTATAATTTAGAAATTTTCAATATTAAGATTCCCTATAATATTAGGCTTATCTATTATGTGAAATTAAATAAATTCAAAATACCTACATAGCATATTGCAGATATTATACTCAATATCTGCGTCAATTCTCACTAAATAATATAGGTACGGTTCTGAATTAAGCACAACTCAATATAATCAAAATTACTAAGATTCAGCGTACAAAAGGAACAAAAACGCTCCAATCTTATCCTTTGCGCCCTCACACCCTACTTTCGTGCACACGTCAGTCAGCGCACATCAATCACTGTTGACGGCGACTGTACCTCTCATATTTCATCGAAACCCATTTCACGACCTTATTGCATTACTTTAAGACTCAAATTACACTAACAACCACCGTTTGTCGAGGGTATTTTTCAATCGATTAAGTGCTACGTAAATTAGTCGGTTATGAATATTGTTTTAAACAGGGCGAGGTCGATTCGGATTCTGGCCACATTTTAATTTCAATTAACGTCATAAGATACGAATTTAATTTTAATAAATTGCAAGCAAAGGACGTTGCACTAAATATCATTGTGGACTGATGTGATTATGTTTGACATTTCCGATGCAAAAACTACGTACATGCGATAGATTATTTTTTTACACGTCTCAAAATGACTTTGGTTGATGAATCAACGGTTTCAAATATGAATATAATCTGTTCGCTTTTACTTTAAATATTCTATTGATTAGGTCGAACGACCGCGACGACGATCTATAAGTGGACAGTGATATTTTATATCCAAAATTAGAAATACAGCTTTGAGATATTTTCCATACAAGTCGTAATATTTTACAAAATACGTTAAATTAATCATAAAATGCAAAAATACTGAATTAATTACACTACGTAATGCCTATTTATAAACTCCTTGAGACATCAATAAGTAATCAATAAAACCAAAAGTGTATCATATCGCGAATTACCTAATATAGACTTTTAGTAAAATGATTACGTTTTTGGAATTAATAAATAATGATTAAGCGCTGAGTGAATGTAATATTACGAAATAGTAACATTTAAAAATTAAACTGTCATTGTGGCAGACATGCGATCAAATTAAGAGCTCAAATATGAAATGTCAGTCTGGACCATTCAGGGCGAGCACCTGATTCTGTCACAATAACACAAATAGCGACCCTACTCACGACTCAATCAAACGTCGACGAAATGTCGCCGGCATTGACGGGTTAAGAAGTTAACAAAAATACCAAATGGAGTGATTGACGTGATTTAATGTGTATTATAATTTGCTTTTTGTATTGTTTTTATATGTTTAGTTTTGATATTACTATGTTTATATTGTTAGGACGTGCCTGATTGAATATTTGGATTGTAAAGTAGCGCAGATATTTAATATTTTCCACGTCCATTAAAATACTATTTATAAACACATAAAATCTGAGCAAATTTACATATTTTTTTTAGATGAGTTAATTATTAATTTAATGCGTACTAATTAATTATTATTCAAAATATGCAAAATAAATAGTTACGTTAATTTGTTTATTTGTGAAGTTAAAAGTAAAAAGGAGAAAGTGATTTTTTATGACATATTGGTCGAAACTATAAGGGAATACATGATGTATGGTGAAATAAAATCCGTATTAATTGATTGGGCTGATTCTTAAAATTACTGTTATTGGTATAGTGTGTTTGGTGAATTATTCTGACTGGCCGGTTGGCTTGGTTGGTAGTGGGCAGTGGCCCTGCCTTCCAAGCCTTCGTGGGTTCGATCCCCATCCGGGGCAAATATTTTTGTGATGAACATAGATGTTTGCTCTGTGTCTGGGTGTTAATTATTATCTATATAAATATTTATATGTATATAATATGTATGTACATATAAATACAATATGTATACATATTGTATTTATATGTACTAGCGGTCCGCCCCGGCTTCGCCCGTGGTACATATGAAAAATAGATGTTGGCCGATTCTCAGACTTACCCGATATGCACAGAAAATTTCATGAGAATCGGTCCACCCGTTTCGGAGGAGTATGCAGACTAACATTGTGACACGAGAATTTTATATATAAGATTATGTATGTTTATCAGCCATCTGATTTCCATAACACAAGCGAAAGCTTAGTATGGGATCAGATCGTGCCGTGTGTGAAAATTGTACCGAAATATTTATTTATTTATTTATTCTCTTTAAAAATCTCCATAAAATTCTTTTGAGTTATCAGTTTGTCTGTATTCGACAGCTTTGCCAATTCTGAGTATTTTTCTAATCAAAGTAGAGACAGCCCCCCTAGTCAAGTGGCTTTCTGTTAGCGTAGGCTGTAGATAATTTATCTACAGCCTACATCAATCTCATACATTCGTAGTCTATTCTATTGAACGCTACGCTAACAGAAAGCCACTTGACTAGGGGGGCAGGTCGGAGAAGTTAAAGATCTTTAAAAGGTAGTTCAAACGTAGCAATGAGTGAACTCACCCACATTTGTAAAAAAAATAAAAAATCGAGTCAATCCATTTGAAAGACTCCATTTTTTACAGCTATTATATAAGTAGATACGATAACATATTTTAATTTTTAATTACTATGATTTTTTATTGTTATGTTTACACACCGAATTACTTTCCAAATTCGTCATCACTATCATCAAACCATAAAATGCACATTATAATATAAATACATATATAACATAAGCCTTCTACCAGAAATCATAATCCACCACGCTGAACGTGACACCACGTGACATTGAACATTAAGATTCTTGATTATACCAATTTCCTTGTAAACTCCTTCACTAAATAGAGCAGTGGTAATCTGGATAAATGGCAGAAAACTGCTATTTTAAATTATATTTTCAGCTACTCTGCTGTTGCAGTCCAAAGACCTAATAAAGAAATAAATAAATAAAATAAATAAATATTATAGGACATTATTACACAAATCGACCTAGTCCTCACAGTAAGCTCAATTAAGGCTTGTGTTGTGGGTACTAGGCGACGATAAATATAATATTTAATAAATACATATATAGATAATAACTCCCAGACCCAAGAACAAATAATTGAGTTCATCACACAAATATTTGCCCTGACCGGGGATCGAACCCGGGACCGTCGGCTCAGTAGGCAGTATAGTACTTTACCACTGCGCCAACCGCGACCTCGCGTCGCAAAATATTTTATTAACAATATCAAAAGATATTAAACACAAATAAAATCTAAACATTTATTCAATTAGACTTCAAGAAGCACTTTTGAATCGTCTTAACTTATTATTACCATTTACCACCTTCAATTGTCATAACATGGTCCTCATAGTTTATAGATAGTTTTACCACCGTTTCGGAAAGCAGTTTCCACGGAGAACTCTTCAACTAGTTAACCTCCACATGAAGTCACCTGCTCAAAATACAAGATGTCATCGATTGATCACCGACGACATCTGGAGCGTCACCACGCCACGGAAGCGTCGCCCATCCGTCATCGTCAATTGGACAAAGCGTTTTGTATTTATCCCGGTTATTTTAGCGCGTGATTCATCTTAGAACTTAGGGCATTGAAGGGGTATGTATTCCAGCATATGATTTTGAATGTATCTGAGTATTGTGTTTGTATACATCATAATAGTAACATATTATCAATTAAGAAATGTTTTGTGTGGCTGGATTGTGTTTGATAAGTTTTAGCGTAAAGATAGAAAACCTGGATGAATAATAAGCTTAATTTTCTGAAGTGAGACTTGTTGTTAATAGGTGTAAGGTGTGATTGTTACCATATTGACTGTGAAATATAAGAATCGTTAGATTAAATGCAGTTATTTAAGTCTTTTATATCCAGATTCATTATGTGCACATTTAAACATAAGAACACAAACTAACTATTCTTCCAATCAATAAATAAATAAATAATAAATAAATAAAATAAATAAATCGTTTATTTTCCTCAAAAACTTATAACTACATTAACAAAAGTACAACTACAAGTAAACATAAACCAATCAATCATAAATTATCAGGTATAATATATGAATTTACCTTTAATTGTTTGAGCCAATAACAAATAATAAAGTCCAAAATCTCAACCAAACACTCTTTCCACAAAATCCATAAATTACCCCAAACGTGCACAACTACAAAAATATATTATTTCGCGTGCAACTGCACAAAATCGCATAATTTGATTAATGACCGCTCTTTTTGTCCGTCGCTTCGACACATGTTCATCGATCAACGACAGATGTCGCCCGACGTGATAATGCGGTCAAGAAGATCGCAAATTTGACAAACATTAGTGCAATTTTTAGTAACTAGCCGCCTGCCCGCGGCTTCACCTGTGGAAATTTCCATGAAAATCTTTCGCGGTTCACTGTGGTAAGAAGCTTGTCACTCTAGCCTCCTATCTCCAAATACATAAAACCATAGAAGAAATTTCAATGGAAATTCCTAACTTTCACGGTTCACCGCTGTAAAAAGTTTTATGTAGTAGTAGTAGTATGTACCTAGTATGTAGGTTATGTCAGTGACACAGAGAGTGTTCTAGTTGTTTATTTATATATAACCTATCTCCAGACATAAAAAATGATATAAAAAATTGCTCCGTTGCGTGAAAGAAAGACAAACAAACACACTTTCGCATTAATAATAAAAGCAAGGATACGTTCAAAACAGTAGTAGGTATCTATGTTAAACGTATAAGAATAGTACATGTTCAAGTTTGGCTGGAAATTCAGTTAAACAGCAATTGTAATTCATGATACGTGCTCTTTTGTATTGGAAATTAGCAAAACATGTGCATTTAATTGTTATAAACAATAATAGTTTTAGTGTGATGAACATGTTTGCTCTGTGTCTGAGTGTTAATTTATCTATATAAGTATTTATTTCAAATTATATATATTATGTATGTTTATCAGCCATCTGGTTTCCATAACACAAGCGAGAGCTTAGTATGGGATCAGATAGTGCCGTGTGTGAAAATTATCCCGCAAAATTTATTTATTTATTTATAGTAAATTTGTAAAATTATAGGTACATAGATTGCTATTCTGTCTGTTTATTCTAATGTATAAACTCCATAGAGATACATATAAATGGTAAAGTTACAACGACTAACATAATAATAGTTTTAGTTAAAAAAGCCAAAAGCACACTTGAATACGATAAACTTATGATTTTTTTTTGACGTGACAACGTCTTATAATTCGATAGAGCCGGCTGCACGCACGAAAAAACATGACTCATGCGGCGTTACCTCGCTCTGAGGCGTTCCATGTAAGGCTTGAAGTGCAAGCGAGAGCGCGGAACGAGTGTCAAAGAAGCACAATCGGACGTTGTCACGTTCAACTATCGTCAGTAAACCGACTTTACAGACAACCAATTTTTTTTTATTGCAGGGAATAAGGAAGCGCTTGACCACAATCTCGCCTGATGTTAAGCTGAGATGTCAGGTCTAAGATGGAAC
Source organism: Colias eurytheme (assembly GCA_907164685.1). Classification (NCBI taxonomy): domain Eukaryota; kingdom Metazoa; phylum Arthropoda; class Insecta; order Lepidoptera; family Pieridae; genus Colias; species Colias eurytheme. The sequence goes on along the minus strand of CAJQZN010009970.1, from coordinate 4,874 downwards.
GCGCTTCCCTAGAAGGTACCTGTTCATTCTACGCTTGAGGAGCCCCATATTGTACTCGTCGGGAAATTATTGTATTGTCACCGATCCTTGAACAGCAGAAAGTTTGAATTAAATTGAATTGAATAAAATGGGTCTACCTACTGGTCTACATCTAATCTAAAGAAGTCGGTTAAAAACAACCATACCAACATACAGGTGAATTTAAAAAGCGTGTGATAAAGGAGGTATGTATGTATATGGTTTCTGTTTTTATGTATTTACTAGTTTTACCCGCAGTAGGTACTCCGCTCCTGTTGGTCTTAGCGTGATGATAAGCCTATAAGCCTTTCTCGATAAATGGGCTATCTAACACCGAAACAATTTTTCAAATCGGACCAGTAGTTCCTGATATTAGCGCGTTCAAACAAACAAACAAACTCTTCAGCTTTATTAAGTATAGATAGTATAGATTAACCAATAACCTACTTTTAAAACATGCAGTTTTCAAAGATCTCGTTCATCGTTTCTAAACAAAAATATTATGTGTACGACACTTTATTCTGTATTAAATTTATATAGCGAAGAATTATCACACACACTCCCACTCAGTCAATTTACAACTTTTACAACTATACTATATATAGAAGACATAAAATTTGTAAGTCGTAAATTTCGAATGTATGTTTTTTTATGTTTGTAACTTGCGACTGGATGAAACGATTTTGATGATTCTTATTTCATTTGAAAGCTGCAATCTGTGACTAATTTGATAATGGAAATGTATGAAAATACCTTATAAGTGTTCAATTTTTACAATAGAAAAGTTACTTTTTCAACGAAAATTTAAAACTCCTTTGAAAAATAGAGTCAAGTCGAAATCTGTACCCAAAACAAGTAAGGAAGGCGGTTTAAATAGTTTATAATGTAAGTATATACCTACAGGAAAAAAATGCTTATTTATACCTTATAATACGATTTTCTTTTTTTTTTTTCAATTTCATACATAGATTTTAAAGGCTTTTTTTCTGTATTCATATTAAGAAAAAATCTTTAAAATCATTTTTTTTTGCATTGTGCTTTTTGTACTAAAAAAGATGTCAGCATACATATTATGTATTTCTTATAAATAAGATACTTAATGCTAAAGCATGCAGTTCTACTTTTCATTTTGAACTCAAAAATTAAAATTATGAATCATTTTTTCAAAAGTGAGACGGAAGTTATTATAATTTGTTGAATTATTTATGTTTTAGCGTTTTTTCGATTACGATATATTATTTTTAGTTTATCTAGATTACAGTTTAAAGAGAAATAAAATGGACATCTATTTTAACGTTATAAATTGTCGATAATATTTTCAGTAGGAAACATCTTAAAATATTGAAATATAAATATGTACATACTTCGTATCCACGTTACCCGAATAGCCTATAAGTTTTAAAAAACTAATTTTATTTACTATTGAATTTACTTTCAATTGCACTCATTATTGTAATTCTTCTTAAAATTATCACTGAAAGTTTCAGACCAAGTTCTACACTCAGTCTATAGAGGTAACCCTTAAAAATCTCCTCGTTAACTCGTCACCGGCGCCCTGACGCTTGAGTGATCGGTCTCTTCGACCCGCTGAATAAATACCGAGATTTAGCACAATAAATGATTTAGTTGGGGTAATAAGCGGATTGATGTTAACGATAGCCTCGCATTTGTCAAAGGGTTAACTGTTTAACCCTTTTGCCAAGGAATGAGTCTTTTGTGGAGCGAAAAATATCGGGTGGGTGTAAATGACCCAAGCTTTTATGTAACTAGCTGCTTGAGCTGGCTTCGTCTTAGTTACACAAATAGACTGATAAATATAGGTTAAATTGTTGCTAAGAATTATGAATGTAGCTTCGTAGTTTTCAAAATCAGTTAAGTAGTTACCTATATAGTAAACGTGCAAACATACAAAATTTCAAAGCTTTATAACTGTGTAGGGTTTAACCAAGGACTGATGCATATGAGGTATAGAATTTCAGATTGAGAATACTTGACTTATTATTTGATTACATTAAAATCGACAACAGATGGCGCTAATAGTATAAAAAGCTCTATCCATTATTTCAAATCCATACTAATATTATAAATGCGAAAGTAACTCTGTCTGTTTGTCTGTTACTCAATCACGCCTGAACTACTGAACCAATTTGCATGAAATTTGGTATAGATATATTTTGATACCCGAGAAAGGACATAGGATAGGTTTTATCCCGGAAATCCTACGGGAACTGGTTTTTCTCTGAAAACGCGGGCGAAGCCGCGGGCGGAAAGCTAGTTGGTCTATATATTTTAAATTGTTTACAAAGTAATAATATGTGTTGATATGGAATTTGTATTGGTATATAGTTTAAATTATAATAGGCATGACGAAAGATTTTGAAATCCTCTTCCATAATGTGTGTATACGTTTACTATACAAGAAAAACCCTATATTTCGGTAATATACTTAAATTTAACGAAGATAAAAGCCATTTTCCAAAAAATATATTTTATTAACTATGCCAAAACAGCTCGCAGGTGTCATGGCGTAGGCGTGACGTCACATTTTGGTAAATACGTAATTATTTGTACGCATTGCGAAGAAAATTAAAAAAATATTTATTTAATATGTGTTATAGAAACGAATTTCAAAGTTTATAAGTGGTGTGCAGTATTGCAGTGTGAATCCACATAAAAATAATGCTCAAAAATGTGTTAGTAATTATTTTAAACGAGAAAATAATAAGAAATGATTGTATAAAGTTGGCGCGGAGAACCCCGAACCATGTATTCGTGAATTCGCAATTATATTTATGTTCTGAGTCGATAAATCATACGTGAAACAATAGAAAATAAATAAAAATGCATATTCTCAACATATTCATAACAACAAAAAACATCTGATTTGAGTTGTTTACTTAAGCATGACGTCACGCGTGTTTTAGTCAAAATGGCCAACTGCAGTATTTCAATGTTTTATTTTATTGATAATCTCATTAATCTTTATGTTTTTAAGATTTCTAAGTCACTATATGTAATTTATCTATTATACATTTTCCCTTAAAAACACTAATACGATCATTTATGGATACTGTCGTCATGCCTATTACCGTTACTGTACTTAACTTAGCAAATTAATTCAATTACTTACTATTGTATTTTTTTATTTTTTTTTATTGTACAATACCACTGCTCGCTTCTCATCTAAATTTATTCGCTCGCAAATTTGACCAGCAATGGACAGTCAACAATTCTTAACGTCGAACATGAAATGTAGCGTCGTTAGTGTGATTAAATCGACGCTCGGTTAAGATGTCTGAGTGATTCCCGGGGGGGTGGAGTGACTAATTAGCCTGGTAATGTATGCACGTACTTTGTCGTATTATAATATAAAATATTCATCTTTATACGCTTTAAGAGGTATAAAGATATTTTCAGAAATCACTAGACTTTATTACATACTAGAGGAACGCCCCGGCTTCGCCCTTGGTACATATTTCGCAATAAAAGGTAGCCTATGTCCTTTCTCCTGTATCAAAATATCTCCATACCAAATTTCATGCAAATTGGTTCAGTAGTTTAGGCGTGATTGAGTAACAGACAGACAGACAGAGTTACTTTCGCATTTATAATATTAGTATGGATTTTACTTTATTTATATTTATTACATATTTATTACATACTGATATGTATATCAGTTTCTTATTTAAATAAGTATACTTTTAATAATTAATAATTTAGAATACTCACAAATGTGCACTAATAGATTTGCAGTTTAGGTATTCAAGACAGTGAAACCTTTTTAAAGAAAAGTCATCCTTTTTGATAAAAAATCAAGCATTGTACATAGGAAACGAATATTATGATACTTATTGTACTTTAAGACATAACATTAAAATTCTGCCCTATTTCTTATTCCACTTTAAATTCGTCAAACATGTGCGAGCAATAAATTGTTGTTAATCTGTTGATGAGTTAAGACGAAATGTGTTTTTGAAAAATACTTAATAAAGTACAGTCTACACTGGGTAAAATATATTGTATCGAGTGTTTCATATTAGTAAATTTTATAGACATTCTCCCTTGAAATCCGAGAAAGTTTTTGTCATTTTGTACGGAGGCATGTCAAAATATGTGCAAATTTTTTGAACTGGTTTGATATTCTGTTTCTGTTACAATGTTTAACCCAAATACGTGTGTTATAAGTAAATATAAAAAATAATGAGAATTCTTTATTGTTTCCGTTCTTCAGAAATTAATTTTGTAACAGTGTGTAATGATTTCATATGGATCATCAATGAAATAAAGGGTGTACCTACTTGTTTGATGTGTATAAATATTATGTATGTATTTTTACACCCTTTCATATTTTGTAGAACCTGTAAAATGTAACCTATTTAAAGATATTCTTAAATAAACTATTACTTGAAAATGAAATTCAAATTAGTTACTTGTCTCATATCGAGTTGCAATACATTTAAATGGGCCGATTTTTCAATGCTTGGATAAAACTTATTCGTCGAATAATGTATAAAACTACCATTTTAAAAATGTATTCTAATTGCCCGTATTTGACAGTTTACGTGACATTTTAATATTATCGTGTAATACTTTATTGGACGGATAAGTTTTATCCAAGCATTGAAAAATCGGCCCTTAGTATATTTACGAGTTGTATTGAAATAAGACATGTCACTGTAAAGTTACTTTAAAAAATCTGCTTATTAATTTGTAGTAATAATAATTGTATATCCATTTATTCTAAGAATAATCTCCATAGATGGTCTGTCTCAATTTAATTTATATATGATCAAGTCATAATTAAACAGTATAATTCTATTCTTGTGTTTTATTTTTGCTTCACTCACTTTATATGA
>CAJQZN010009967.1:0-11159 GCA_907164685.1 Colias eurytheme | reverse complement strand
GACATTTTAAGTTTGAAAAATCAGATGTTTTGCGCGAAGTGACAGTACCCACCTCAACGCTTCGCTTATGAGGCGTGCAATATGCAAATTTTTTAAAATATACCTACATGCTAATGCAATGTAGGTAACCGACGGTCGTCCATAAAACTGACGAGAATTTTTAATTCATTCTTACTAACTAGGTAATACTTGGTAGCACATATTGATTACCTAAATTAATTCGACACTTGATTATTATCTGTCCAATATCCTACAGATAACTCTATCATCTTCATTGCAACGAATGTTCTTAAATAAAAAATTTTAATTTGCATTTTCCCTGCCTGTATAATTGAACAAACAAAAGTACTACCTACTAGTACAAAAACCCATAAAAATGATAAAGTTTCGTCATATTGTGTTCGTCTTTACTACTAATACTACTATGAGATTTACCTACCTATACAAATAATACTTAAAAATTTTACTTTATTATGAAACATTAATTTCAAATTTCCTGGGCATTAGCAGTTTGATTTAATGAACAAGAAGACATCATCTGAAATTTGCTTCAATTTTAATCACCATTTGCACTTGTTCCTCTTTTTTAAGGTAACAGAACACTCCACGCGGATCCGTACGGGCGCGACGACCTGAGCAAGAAGTTTGGAAGGTTCGAGAACGACCACGTGGCGGCGCCGCGGCAACCTCGCAGCGATCATGCACAGGTGATCAGGTGATACTTTTTATAATTTTTAGATTCTCTTTTAGCTATTCTTCTTTGATAAAAGGAATAGTCATTGCATAAGCTAGTAAAGTATCAATTCGAGTAATTTCTGGGAAACTCTTCAGCGTCTCTATATTTATTTTTTCATCGTCCCTCATGAATATTTCTCATTTATCCTGGGAAGAACCTCTCTGAAATGATTAAACTACCATTTTTCATTAATTTTCTAGTAGAAAATTCTGTTCTAGTAATATATTGTCTATCGTTAACTGTGCAAAAAATTTGCAGAATTTTTCATTTGTAGAATACACACTACATTTTAAAAGACATTCTACTATAGGAAGGTACTGGCTATGCTCGACTACCCTACTTCCCATACCGCTACCAAAATCGAGCACGTAAGCCAGGTATTGCGAGATCCAGGATTTGCGATTTACTACTTTTGGCGGATAAGGAGTTTTATGACAAGGTTCGTAAATTATTACCTCTAGGTATGTATTTACTTTTTCAATTCGGTTTCCATAATAATTTTGATATGTTAGTATCTCGCTCAAAATAAAACGAATTTTAAGAAACGAAGCCCCGTCCGTTATCCATCGAGCTTGTTTTTGCTTTCCAAATAATATACTCGAAAATTAATAAATTATCCCTTTTCCAGCGTATTCCAATATCCAATAAATCAAGGATCGATATATCTTGACCCTGAATATATTAATTAATTTTAAATGACATAAATTTTTGTAAAGGATGCTAACTCGAGTCTAAAACACGTCTTGCGAAGAATGATACACGCGGTAGCGCAGGCGGACATCATATTTAGGAACGCAGATTTTAACGAGGATGGTATACCTGATAATATTGGTAAGCCTGAGAATATTATTATTATACTAACAATCAGAACATCAGCACAACATAGGCACGGGAATAGCAATTATTTTCAGTTCTCAAATTTGTTGGTAGGTCTATATTGCATTATCTATCATTTATCAACGAATTCACTGAGAATGTCGCCAACGGTCAAATTAAGATGTTTTAACTTTGCAAAGCTATAGCAAAAAATAGTCACTGTAACACAAAGTAAAATATAAGATCGTTAGAGATGGGAAACGCATGAATATAAACATTTATTGGAGACAGTAGAAGTAGAAATCCACAAAATCAACATTCAACGACAACATGGCACATAATACTAAAATATATTGATAACCATTCTAGGTTTCTCCGTAAAGTACATCCTAGTGCTAACATCACACGAGACCAACGGGCGCGTGTTCGGCGACCTCTCTAATGAGCGGTCTGTGGACGGGAGATCGTATCTCATGCGCTTCGCCAGACTGCGCAGGTTGTCTGAAGTTTGTCTGGGCGTCGCTTTCTCTGGGCACGCGTTTAATAATCGGACGCTTGGGTTGAGGTAAAGGTTTTTAAGAACGTATTTTTACTATTTATTAAATTATGCAGTTCAAAAGGATTTGATATTTGGCGGAGGAATCAAATTCCTACAGATTATAGGGCACCGTCATAAGACAAAAATAACGTTCTGATCAACCAGAACAGCTAAAACATCTCTATTTCACTACACCAACTGAAAACATGGTATTCCAAATGATACGTGAAAAATAGAACATAATATATTTTTATGTTTTACTACAAAACAAAAAAAAATTACATACATGTGAAACTAATTATAGTTACATTTACTAATATTTTATTTTTTGAATTTTCAAACATCTAAGCTTGCTTAAATTAATTTCCTTTACTTTTCGGCTTAATTTTATTTTATTTTACTCTTTCATTTATTTACTTGTATTGTTTTGTTTCATGTTGTGTTGTTTTAATTTTAATTATTGTATTCTGTGTTAATTTTGTTTATTATTGTGGAGTCAAATAAATGTTCTTTCTTTCTAAAACACGGTTGCAGTTTCACATCACTAGGGGGCGGTATGGGCGGCGCGGCGGGCGGTCTGTGCGATCGACGCGCGTTCGGCCGCTCGTTCAACACGCTTGCTGTAGCGCACGCGACAGCGGACGGGTTAGAGAGAGTACCAGAGAGGATTGCTGCTTTGACGCTTGCACATGAAATGGGTTTGAGGCATTTCTCTATACATAGCAGTTTCATATCACTAGTCTGACATTTCTCTAGTCTCTACACCACAGTCCACACAGATTGCAGTTTCTCACTAGGGGGCGGTATAGGCGGTTTGATAGGCGCTTGTTCAGCACGCTTGCTATAGCGCACGCGACAGCAGACGGGTTAGAGAGAGTACCTGAGAGGATTGCTGCTTTGGCACTTGCACATGAAATGGGTTAGAGAGATTTCATTCTACTTGAGTCACTCACTCGCGTGCATTGCACGCATGTTTGCGCTCATGCATGGAAAAAAATTTGCAAATGTCATGTTACATGCCACAAGTTAACTTATTCGTATGTAAGTGGCCGGCATTATGCTAAAGCAATTAATGTTCAGAACACGTGGTGGCATTTCTTCCTTGCCACAACGTATTGAGCGCGATCGTTTTCGTTACAGATGCAACACAAATTTCGCGATATAAACAATGATAACCGCATAATAAACAATTTATTTCGCTCAATTTTTGATCATTATACATGCAAAAGTAAATAATTACAACGTATTCCAGGTCACAGTTTCGGTGCGCATCACGACGACAACTTCCCCAACCCCGAATGCCGCGGTTATCTCATGGGATCCCAGTCTTCCACTTCAGAGACGGGACATAAGTATGAGTTCTCGCTTTGCAGTAAGCGACTGGTTGCAGCTACTTTGAACAGCATGAGCTATTGCATGGCGGTGGTGGATAGGCCTTATTGTGGGAATGGTAAAATATATACAATAATCGTATTGATGTAAAATAAACGCTCACAATCACATTCAAAAAATGTCCAAAGCAAAACTCTGCCTATCCGTCTATTGGGCAGAGTTTTGTATTGAGCGATGCAATAAATATTGAACATAACTGCAACGAAATATGGTATTTCATTCCATCAATGTTTTATCCTACATCATCCGGGCTTATTATTTTTACGACTTTTAAATAGGCGATTGAGAGTAGTTTCAAGTGCGTTAATGCATTAAATATAAAATTAAAACCGAATCATTTTACAAGTAGGGACGTATGGACGTGTCAATTGTTTGGATTTCAAATTCAATTCGATTCTGTTCATAAAGTCGACAATTAATAAAAAAATTGGTTGTCTGTAAAGTCGGTTTACTGACGATAGTTGAACGTGACAACGTCCGATTGTGCTTCTTTGTCGCTCGTTCCGCGCTCTCGCTTGCACTTCAAGCCTTACATGGAACGCCTCAGAGCGAGGTAACGCCGCATGAGTCATGTTTTTTCGTGCGTGCAGCCGGCTCTATCGAATTATAAGACGTTGTCACGTCAAAAAAATTACACACAGGTATAGTCGAAGAAGGCGAAGCGTGTGATTGCGGGCTGCCATTCCACTGTAACAGCCGGGATCCGTGCTGCACGCCGCGGGCGGGAGGAGCTCTCGCTTTTGAAGATGGGTAAATTTATCTATTCTTCTTGAAAATAAACTAAAATATTTATTGTACTATTGAATTCAATGACATTTCTCCATCTACACTTCCAACACATCCCTTGTTCAACAAACTTGTTCTATTATAGAAAGTACCTGAAGCGCTGAAATTACAAAGCCTATCGTTATTATTCTTCAGATCATGCAGAAAAACCGAAAACAAATAAACTTACCCATTTCAATTATAGCTTGCAAACATCCATTTAAATTTCGTTTGATGCATAGGTCTTATAAGATTAAAAATGGCGGCAAAAATGACAGTTTCAGACAATTTTTTCAGAGCTCTTCACAAGGAGGGCTGTTCCGTGGCACCGACGGCTACATGTCATCCGTCACAGGGCTTGTGCTGTAAAGCGGACTGTCATTTCGCTAATCACACTAAGAGTGGAATTGTTTGTTCTATAATAATATTTATTACAATATATAACTAATTAATTGAAATATAAAAGATGGCATTTGCACATAATTTTACTAAACATTTTTCTTTATTTATTGATTTGAATTATTTTAATATACGAACTGTATAAATAAATTATATATAGGTCAAAAAACACTTTTAAAATATCAAATTTAAATACCTAAACGTTATTAGTTATTGTATTAGATTATTATTAATTAAGTGAACTCACAACTATGACGTCACAAAGCGGCGCCAAATCAATGCTATTCGTAGTTTGATGGCATATCACATTGTTAATCAACGAAAATAATTATCATCATTCAGGATTGCACATGGCAAGACATGGCGTGCACATGTGTCAACACGCACGACTGTCGGTGCGGTCTTGGCGGGAAATGCTTAACTGACAGGAGCTGTCATGGCGCAGAATGTGCGACTCTTGGGCTAAGGGAATGTACATGTCCGAAAACAGGCATTGTAATTATTAATATTAAACAAATAGAAGTGTATAGGATATATTATATAATTTAATACAATTTAATTAAAATATATGAAAAGAAATCTGTCCATAAACTGCAAATAAGTTGCAATGAGTTAGTATAGGTCGTTCAAAATGTTAAATAACTATTTATATTCATTGAGATAATATTACTACGTATGTAGGAGACACCACGATCAAAATCTGTGCGCCATTTTTTTGCTCTAACTAAGTTTTAAAAATTATTATCTAGTACCGATAAAAGTTATTCCTTTGCACTTTTCCGTATTATTTGTATTATTTGTGCAATATCGTAACACACACGAAGGCATATTTGATGCGTTTCACTTTAAAACAAATAAAAAATGAGCGTGCAGTTACGCCATATGGCGTATGTTGAGCGGAACATAAGTGATGTAGGCGGTGTCGTCTCCATATATGTATATCTCAATGTTTATATTTCTTGGTGACATATTTAAAAGTACTAATTAAATATATGTACTTAATATAAACTGGAATTATACTTTTATCATTGTATCTCAAAAATCTAACCATTAAAATATTTCAGGGTGGTGTTCTAGAGGAACTCAAAATGTGTGGTATCTGCTGTCTTTTATACGATGGCAACATTACGAAGTGCGTAGGCGCCGAAATAGCAGCCAAATATGCTATGGCGGCAAACTTATTACCAAATGACTGGCCCGATCCTCAATATGTAGGACGTGAGTAATTTAGAAAGAAAGAAAGAAAGAAAGAAACATTTATTTATCAAGGACAGCACAACACACACACATATAAAACATAAAGAACCGTAAGAGATAAATAAGAAAGCACCACGACAAGAAAATAGCAACAATAACACTAAAATTAATAACATAAAAAAAAGCACGTAGAGAAAATAAAATTGACAATCAGTATTATTATTAAGGTGTGTCATACGATCCTGACAAAAAGGAGACAGCTCAGCATATGCTGCAACGTTCTGGAACATTGCCAGCGCTGTTTTTCAGTGCCCCCCTTTATAATTATGAAGGCTTCGAGTTGGGACGAAAGGAGTAACTTAGGTTTACATATATACATAAATACACAAAAAAAAAATAAAATAAATGAAATATAATAACTTATAGATAGGTACGACGATACAACGCGACTAACGACGAATATAAATACATAATAAATACACAAATAATAAATATTTCAGGACAATTTTCACGTAAATTTAATATATATAAATACCACTAAAACTGGATTTGGTGAGCTAATAATATACTTTTAAATTTAGATTTGAAAGTATATAGTGTTCGTAGATTCCGTAACGGTGGTGGCAAGTTGTTCCAGCATTTAGTGGCGTTATATTTAAAGCTACCCTTAAAACAAGCGGAATGGTGTTTGGGTACGAGGAGTTTGTGTGCATCCCTGGTGTTGTATTTGGTGTTTTGTTCACTCCTCCAGATAAGTTTTTCGAACAGATAGTGAGGCGATTCTGTTTTGACAACACCAAAGAGAAGGGATGCAAAGTGCAATTGCCTGCGGTGCTCCATGTTTAGACATCGCGCATTATTAAGATAGGGCGTGATGTGATCCCTCGGTGGGACATTCCAGCAGAACCGTGCACATGCGTTCTGCACTCGCTGGATTACACGTTTTGTGCGACCTAATAACCGGTGTCCATACACAACATCCATATAATTAAACTTTGATAGAACTAGACTATCACATAATTTGAGTCTGAGACTGGGTTCAATATATTGTCTAATGCGATATAAAACCTTAAGTCTATAGAAACAATTAGCTGCTGTAATGCTAATGTACTTCTCAAATCTCAGATTCTCATCAAAAATGATGCCCAGGTTTCTAACCTCCTCAACACGCTGTATAGGTACCCCGTCTATGCATAAAAATACTGATGGCAGCTTATTTTTTATTATTTTGACAGTAGAGGGGGTTCCGAGTATCATATATTGGGTCTTATTGGGGTTGAGAACAAGGGAGTTATTTTCCGACCATATTCGTATTGAATCCAAATCTGAATTCAGCTTTTCTTCTGCAACTTGCGTCTCATGTGGGCGGAATGAAATATATAACTGTACATCATCTGCATAAATGTGGTACCGACACGATTTTATTCGCGTCACTATGTCTGCACTGTACAGTATGTATAAGAGGGGCCCCAAAATAGATCCTTGAGGCACTCCTCGTGTTACCGCTCCACATTCAGAGAGCATTGTTCTTCCATCCTCCTCTGCAACGGAAACAGTCTGAGTACGTGACGATAGGTAGCTATTAAACCACTTTACGGTCAATGAGCTTAAACCGTAATAAGTGAGTTTAGATAGCAGCAAAGGCACGTTTATGGTTTCAAATGCTCGCGTGTAGTCCAGTAATACCAGGAAAGTACCTTTGCCCTCATCTTGAGCCGATAATATATCGTCTACTACGTCCGTTATGGCTGTTGCAGTACTTTTGTTTTTTCTAAAACCAGACTGACGATCTGGGAGGATAAAAGGGATTTAATTCCCATTTAACCTATTATGTATAACATGTATGCAAATGTTTTTCCTTTCTCTTAAAATCTTAAAAATAGAGGAATACAATTCTTGAATATCATATTATTACTAGCGCTACTCCGCCCCGGCTTCGCCCGTGATATATAAAATAGATTTTGGCTGATTCTCAGACTTACCCGATATGCACAGAAAATTTCATGAGAATCGGTCCAGCCGTTTTGGAGGAGTATGGTAACTAACATTGTGACACGGGAATTTTATATATAAGATTAACCAAAATAGTATATAACGTATGTGCCAAAATCGTCGCTTTAATCCATGACGTGATGGTATTGCCATATCGCGACCGTGAAATTTTACTCTCAACGCGCCTAAAGACGTTTCACTTCAAAAATTACACGATATCGTTTAACAATAACACAATTTATCAACTTTTCAGCAAATATAACACTTAACATTTGCAACACCACGACATGTACGTCACGTATCATACGCGCGTGGAACGCTGGCGATGTGTGCGTAATGAACAACGCGGTCGGTGTATGTTCGCCGAGAGGTGTGTGTAAGAGCGTGAAAGTGTTGCCAGCTTCGAATATTTACCCCGATGTTGTGGTAAATATTGCTTGGTTAATCTTTGATAATATTATAAAGAGGAAAGATTTTGTTTGTCTATTTAAAAAAATATTGATCCATTAGTAAGCTGTGCGTATTATTACCTGGTAACATATGTTATTTTTATATCATAGTGAACCCGGCCGAATCAGATTCTATAAAGTAATAAGCAAAAAAAGCGTAACTGCGCGATTTTATAATTAACCAAATGTTGTATATTATTTACAGAGTATAAATTTAATGAGTCAAAGAAGTGGTGCATCGAAAATATTAAAATCAAGCCGAAGATTTTTTATAACAGTTTTATTGATCATATAATAAAAATATACATTTATGTACATGGTTTCATTTTAACAAATTAAAAACAATACTTAAAATGACTTAATTGTTCGCGAGTTTTTGCTATATTATTATTAACTGTTACTTAAATTTTCACATAGTTTTTCCAACATTTTAAAATAACAGTATTTTATATCAAATTCCATATCATACCAATAGTTGACAGCTATACAACCGTGACTCTGCGTCACGTGATGGAACCATAGACTAGGAAGGTATAGACAATCGCCTTTGTTCAAGCGAATTTTGTATCTATGGGCTTTTTTGAACTGTGGGTATTTTGATAAGTCGGGGTTGAGGGGATCTGCAAATTTAAGTTTTCAAGCTTGAGTATTACTTTTATAAAAGTTAAATTATTAACTATTATTACCTATTAATTATTATTTTGACTTAAATGCTTCAGAAATTATCTTTTTGGAAACACATTGCGTTTAAATTATAGATACAAGTCTTTTTGCGATTGTCGCAATGCGTTGTGAGCGTTTTTATTAAAGCCACAACACAAATGTCGCCATAAGTATCGATTAATGTGACCTCAATGCGTTTTGAGCTATTTGTGAGTCAATAAGCATACAACTCAAACAGCTGAACAGATTTTAATTACTTAGTTGATTTATTCCTTCTTGACTTAAAAAAAAGCTGAAAAAATGCACAAAAAGGGCAACCTTGCTCGCTCAAATACCTGCTCAGGTAGCATAACAAATAAATTATCACATACATACCTATACAAATCCAAGGCAATATATTACTTTCTTCACCATTAACAGCTATAGGCTCTATTTCCCAGTCATTATTTTGTTTAAATACAGCCTGCGGGTATTTCTTATAAGGCACATATGGGAGGTCCGTGGGAGGGATGAGTATAAACTCCTTGTAACCATCAATAACACAGTATATGTTCTCATATGGGTCTTTGTGCACTGAAAATTGTGAATTAATTTTTAATTGATATAATATAATAATAATTAATTTAATTGATATAATATTGATATATTTTATAATTAATTGGTTGAGATAGAGCTCATTTTTGAAGTTTCACTCCCTAGGTTTGTTTTTAATGTTTGTTCTGCATGATAAACCTTTGTTTTATGTGTAGGGCTAATTTAAGTAAAAGATCAACAGAAGGACTTGTTTGTTACATCATAAATCGGCCATTTAATTAATATGTATAATAGCCTATGTTTTTTATTAAACAGTGTCATTCAATTAACTGCCTGAATGATATCCAGCCATACCACTTAATATAACATTTAACAAATTGACTGGTTAATGCTTAGGCTATTCATATAATAGAATAAATAATATCAAATAAGTATAAACATAAAAAATATTTGAGTACTTTGTTTTAAAACAGCAACAAAGCTATATAGAACTTACTAGATGTAACTGCTCTTTCATCGCCCATCCAAAAGTTGACAGCATCTGGTTTTTTATTAAACGCCTCACTTGCAAACTGTACATGCGACTCAACATCTGGTAACAGTTCTTTGAAGTCTTCAGTTAAATTTGAGTTTTGCTTCTGTATGTAGGGGACGTAATTTTCCCTGAAATTACAGTAAAATATTTAATATTATGATCAGCTGCTTGAAATTTTCTGTAGTAGATCTATGAATAGGTTATCACTACATAGTATAAAACAAAGTCGCTTTCTCTGTCCCTAAAACATCATGTTTGATCATGAATGTGGATAATACTTGTGGCCATACATTATGACATAAGAAAATAAAAATATTCATGCATTTATAAACCCCAGCATTACCTTCAATAACACTACCTTTTAGCCTCAAGCATGTTTAAGAACTCGGACATTGTTGTTTCAATTTCCAAAGGCATTACAAAATATTCATCACCATTTTTATCTCTGGTGATACCATCAGCATATCCATTTGGTGTAACCGCCACTGTTACTAATTTATCTGGTATGGTTGTCCTGTAATTTGACATCATCACTACATAGTATAAAACAAAGTCGCTTTCTCTGTCCCTATGTATTATCTTATATATGTATATATGTATTATCTTTAAAACTACGCAACGGATTTTGATGCGGTTTTTTATAATAGATAGAGTGATTCAAGAGGAAGGTTTTAGTATATAATTTATTATGATTTAGACAAAGCGGGCGAAGCCGCGGGCGGAAAGCTAGTATTTGATAAGTAACATTCACAGCTCAATTTAAACAGTTGAATTTTATGAAGTTAACTAAAATTTTGACTTTTCAATACTTGAAAAGTTGAAATTATTTTAAACAAATACTTTAGTTGTACAAATACTAATCTTTCAGTTGAATGCTAATTCTGATACTTATAGTGAAAAAAAGATATAAAAATATTTTTTTTTTCAATAGACGATAACAAATACAATGAAAAAGCATGAACAGAATCAGTACATCTGTTGTGTGAGCAAGGTAGCAAGACTTAATTTTCTATTTAACTTTAAAATTTCTTCTTATATGTAATTTAAACACATAACATAGTAAAATAATTACCGAAAGTATTTAGAATTCCATTTTAGTGTCGCTGGCCATTTGGAGCATCCACCTTTTATTATAACAGGGAT
>CAJQZN010009966.1:0-17608 GCA_907164685.1 Colias eurytheme | reverse complement strand
TGCATCCTCTAATAGTTAAGGCGTGTATACACAGTACATAACAAACTCTATTTGGCGAATGATGGATAACTTTCAGATATATTTATTGTCAATTTTATATGGGAGAGTCGATGCAAAGTTCATTCTAGTCAATTGTACTAGTAACTAGACTAAAATCTTTTTTAATTTAAGAATCATCAAGGATTATTGTGTAATGCGAATATTTTTTTAAATCGATCTTCTTGATTTTAATATAGTGGGTCGTAACTCGTATAGAGAGTTCCCATGTTCTCTTCATAATACATATATCGCCATAACAGATATTAGACGCGGCACGTAAAGTCTAGCGATGACCTTCAATGTTTTACGGCAAGTTCGCCCTTATTTCGTTCAAATAGATCCCCTCCACTTCAAGGTGAGCGCTAAACTTACGTGCCGCGTTCGCGTAGCATACACCCTTTTTATAAAAATACAGGTGAGTCAAATGTGTCTTTCATCATACATACGTACATTTAGACACTTGTCGCTTGTAATAAGAAGAATCCAGAAGAGCTTTCGATCGTATTTCTATCAAGCGATCCTCCTAAAACATGACACTCGCATATTTAACAGACCCGCGGTTGGACAAAGGTCCACCCTCTAATCCAACAGTTTTACGAGCCGTCTTTACAATCTACGATCCGCATTTATAGCTACCGGCGATATTCATCGGGAATATATCGTCACGACATCCGTTACGACGTGCTTCCGATTTTTTTCACGTTTTACGATCACGTAACGATAAAGTGTAAATCGAAATGAATTTTTATGATAAAAGCTGTGTTGAATACGAGTTATTTTCTCTCGAAATTAGGGGTATTATGAGGGTAAATCTGAAACTAGTGAAAACCATAAGGGTCTCGATTTTATGGTATTGCATTAGTTACTTACATAAAATTTTAAGAATAAATCAAGGTGAGTGTTTTTTCTTTATGTAAAGCTCTTTAAATAGTGGTTGAAATAAATAAAAATACAGATTTAAAACAGGTTTTATAATGTACAGGTTAAATAATACTTACTTAAATTAGTTGAATATCGTTAAAATAAACTTGTGCACATTAAACTACATTTGTAAAGAAAAGCTTTAAAAAAGCTTCGAAAAGAACACTAAGAAGCTTTAAAAAAGCTTCGAAAATAACACTAAAAAGCTTTGAAAATATCGTTAAATAATAGTGTTTCTTTTCACTATTAGGCATACATAATTTCATTCAAAACGTAACAACGTTTATCTATTAAAATTTCACAATCAAGCTGAGTCCTCTGTAGAGCAGCCAACATTGTGTAACATACAAAAAAACAAACCATTAATTTCCAACAGGCTATTATACTTTTATCGAGCCTTTGTAAGCAAAGCCGGGACGAATCGCTATACAATACTGTAATTAAATAACACCATTGAAAGACGTCGCTCCTAGCGTTCCTTCTCGCTCGAGGGTGATTAAGTAATTTTTAATTCTCAAACCAATTTATTCTCCCATCAAAATCCAAGCCTGCGAACGACAGACGCCAAAACAAACAATTATTTCCTTTCCATTACGGTTTTGTCGCTGATAAATACACGATTTTTATTCCATTATACGTCCCGGATTCGAAATAAAAGGGCAAAATATCCAGGGAAGATTTCCTTGACTGTTTCCGCGTCGTTCCGTCCTCGTCTGATCGGTTGCCCGACGTAAGAAAACATTTCGGCGAAACCTCTGACCCTACCATCAAGTAATAAGTGGCTGGTGCAAGGCATGCGTAATAGCGGTTTGCTTTTAAATTTTAACTTGCAAGTAGAAAAATTATTCTTGAGGTACCTAGTCTATAGTTTTGGGTTCGCTTTAAGAAATTAAATTTGACCTGTATGTGACATAAAACCTATTTTTGAGGTTATTTATAAGAAATGAAGTTTCATCAATAAATTATTGTTCAGTTTATTTTCTTCAGGAATAAATTTGTATTATTGTGTGACACTTATTATTTACTGTCGAGTTTCGAGTACTATTAAGGACATGCTTTGGTTTGGACATGCATTATAGGTTCTAATACCGCTGTCAAATACTCTCAAGTTGCGAACAGCTATATTTTTCTCCCTTTAATGTGTAAAAACTTGTACAGTATTTGTACTTCTGCTTATGCATAAGACTATCTCTTAAAGGGTGCAAAATATATCTATAGAATCATTGCTATATGTTCAATCTATGAAAAGCAAAACGCCTTTAATGCAAGCAGGTATCCTTATTCAATGTACTCGCTTGATCCCACAACTTGCACCACAACCAACCCCACTAATGGCGCACACAGAGCAGTGGTGTTTACTTTTATTGTCAAAATAAATCTATTTTAACTGTCCCGATAATCGCTACTAACTGTTTCGGAGATAAAGCCCAGCAGTTACTGATTGCCAGTAATAAAAATGTAGGGAATTTGCTGAAAAGTTAATGTTTAATTTTATTTTAATTGTTTAAGGTTGTGGTTAGGCTTTTATATGGCATAATGAATTTTGATGTGAGCTACTAAATGAGTTGAGTTTCATCGAAAAATGTATAGTTTTTTAATTACTATAATAAGGGTTTGGTATAATTGTACAAATAATTTTACTATAACATACTTTTACCTTTTCATAAATTTAAAGTTTAATTATACATCATGCAGATGTTTTTGAAATAGGTAGGCATATTTTAATTTCTTTTTTCTAAAATTCCAAAAAAAATATTTATGCATATTAATTATTATAAGTTGCAGACTACACCTTAGGGAGCGACATTTAAAGGAGTTTTTTTTTTTTTGTTAATATGAAACTCAAATATATTTTGATCCCTACTGATATTATAAATGCGAAATTAACTATGTCTGTCTGTCTGTCTGTTACGCTTTCCCGCTTAAACCTCTACAACCGATTTTGATGAAATTTGGCACAGACAATCTTTAAACCCTGAGAAAGAACATAGGCTACCTTTTACTGCGAAAAAAACACCATGCGGGCGAAGCCGCGGGCGGAAGCTAGTATATATAATATGTATATAAATAAACCTAATCTATACCTAATCGTATATCCTTTCATTAATTTACTCTCTCAACAGTATAATTAATGCTTTTATAGTTCAAATAATAAACCGCACTGGGCCCAGTTTAACTCAACATGGTTAAATTTAACTATTCAAGTTAGTTTACGATGTCATCTGTTTAGGTGTGACTCGTAAACTGTATCACATTACCCGGTTTTACGTGCAATTCCGCTGTTAATATATTGCCGAATAGTTTCGCTTTTATGCCCTGTTGTTTGATGGCTTTTCATTTGGGTCGTTTTTGGTGAAGGGTTTAATGGCAATGAATGATATAATCAAATTATTTTCTTAAAAAAAAAACAATTAAAAACGATTGCAAAATAATAAGAAGAAATATTGAAAAGATAAGATAAGCAATTATCAAATTATTGTCGAAAAAAAATGTATAAAAAAATGTAAAAGATTGATAGAGCTTATAAAATAAACAAATTATTGTTGAAAAACTCTAATGATTTTTTGTTTATTGAAGCAAGCAACGACAAATTACAATAATTAATATAAAATAATTCCAGACATGAAAAGCCCAATGATTAACCTATAATTTATTTTCAATACTATAAAAAAACATCGTGAGGAAACCAACATGTCGAAGAATCAAAAGTTCGACATGTGACCGCCAACCCGCACTTGGCCAGCGTGGTGGATTATGGCCCTCATGGGAGGCGCGTGTCCCAGCAGTGGGAACATAGTGAGATGATGATGATGACTATGTTTTATAAAATTTATATACACGTATTATTTTTCAGCAATACCAAAACTCATTCAACACAGGAACATAAACATAAAAACATAATTATAACAAACCTAGACACAAAAGGAAACTCCAAAACGAACTACTACTTGAAATTTTCGTCGTTGCTTGATTTCATTCCGTACAAACACACAAACAAAATGCTATGTTTGTATTTAATTAGCCGCGTATGCAACGCCTGTGTTTGTTTTAGTGCAGTTCTGTTTTTTGTGCGCTCAAGGCACGGTAAGGTAAATAGAGTGTACGAATTATGTTTGGGTATTTTGAAAACAATTTATTGACTTGCCTGCTGAAGTCTCTATGTTTTGTGTTAAATACTTTTAAACTGCTGTAAGTACCTACTATTAGTAAAATTAGAATTGGAAAGCGATTTATTCATCATTTTATTTGTGTTGGGAACGTGATAGTGTACTCGCAGTGTAGACGTTGACGTTGATAAGACGTTGTGTCTTATAATTCGATAGAGCCGGCTGCACGCACGAAAAAAAATAAATAGCACATCTAAGTAATATGTAGTAATTAATAATATCAAATCTATTTTATTTTTTACTTTTGCGTTTTTGAAGTCGGTTGTTTTTAACGCAGTTATTTTTATTATACCAAAACTCAACTTTTATCCGGCTTCGAAAATATAGGTTCTCAATGCTGTATTTTTAGCTGAGAAATCATAATAGACACATAGACTTCGCATTTATAATATTATTATCATTTATTTTAAGCAATTACCAAACACACGCATACACACACACACACACCCACACACGCGTTAAAAGCCACAATATAAACCCAATTAAAAGCTCCATTTTTAAGAGCAGTCAGTCAGAAGTACGTTTGAGCTGTGGATTACGAGGTCCGACACGGTTCCGAACCTGGGCCTTTATACGGCAACACAGCTGTGAAATTAGTTGCCTATTGAAATAGCTTGGCGATATGGTAGAGGTTTTTCCACTTGGGACTGGGGTAAAAAGGTAAATATTTAAAATAATTTTAGATGTTTGATATGAAATGTGTATTTTAAACGCGATACATTCTTATTACATATTTGAGCAGTAGTAAAGTGAAATTTGGAAAGTATAATTAATTATATGCAATCTAATATTCACAAATAATAGAATCATCTATTTACAAGCTGTACCCCGCGGTTTTACCCGCATTGCTCCGCTCCTATTGGCCTTAGAGTAATATAAAATAGCTTTCCGCGATAAATGGATAATTCTCTAATAGTAAAATAATTATTCAAATAAAACACGTGGTTCCTGAATGCGCCTTCACGCAATCCAACAAACTCTTCAGCTCTTCAAGTAACTCACTGTCTCTTCTTCACGCCTAAACCACTGTACCGATTTTGATGAAATTGGGTAGATAGCTTGAGACCTGAGAAAGAATTTAGGATAAGTTTTATCACGGAAAATACCCGGTAACGGGAGCTAGGTTAACATACTGCTTATACTTACACGTCACGGGCGAAGCCTCGGGCAGAAAGCTAGTAGAGTAAAAATATAAACCAGGCTAAGATAAAGTAGGCTGCTTAGCAAATTTCATATTTTTTTCAAATCGCCTAAAAGTGACATCAAAATGTGTCTTTCAGTTAAAAATGAAACCTGTCAAATTATCAGCTACAACTTAAAAACATACAAGAAATGTATAACCCTCCAAACACCCTAAACGGCTGAACACATTTAGATCATGACTAAACAATGTAACCATCAAGCACTCAACACTTACATATATCCTCATTAACCCGTTGAAATGCGCTAAATACATAACTCAAACCAAAATTAGATTAAGTGACATGAGCTTGAATTAATTTCGCCTGTGTTTAAGCGTTGACAATATGCTGGAAATTATAGCTTTATCTGTTTATTTTTTAATTTATTTTTAGGATGTAAAATGTTTATTTTTCTTCTACATCTGGCAATACCGTAATAAGACTAAAATTATAAAATATTTTAAGACCTTTAAACGAATGTTTACTGCAAGAAATAAATTAATTTTATATTATTCATCTAGATACATCAGAATACACCCTATTTTATCACTCTCGTAGAAGAACAACACGACCATACACGGTGTACCTACTGTCGTGTTGATCTTACAGGCACAGGACTTAACTTCCCGTTCTCAGTGTAGGATATCTAATTTCGTACATTCTTTCAAAAACGTACATGATGTAGGTATACAAAATTTTTAAAGAGCGTAGTTTAATAATTCAAAAAACAAAATGTACAAAAAATATGTTTTGTACAAAGTATTTTAAGTGAATACATCCTAAAATAATAATTTAAAGCTTTTTAAAAATACGACGGTCGTTGTTTCGATGGGGATAATGTGAAATTATCTGAAATAGAATGAAAAATATAAGTACCAAAATCTTCTAAACGCCATTATTTATCTAATCTCAAATAGAACAAAAAAAAGCGTGTCAGCACAATATACAGTACGACAATTAGCAGAAAAAAGCCGCCTCGAGCGCAATTCCGATTCCCCGTAATGAAGGCGTTAACATGAATTATCCAATCAGGGGCCGTTAGATGGCGCCAGTAGCGTCTGCGCGTGCGCCGCTTTCACTGACAAGAGATTTCTGTAATGTATTGATTTACATTGCGCGGTTGAAGTAAAAGTTTGTTAAAATTAAAGTGAAAGAAATGTTGTTACAAATATTGGGTAAATGTTTAATTTTAGCTTATGAATAGGTACTATCTATTCATCATATAATCGAAAATAAATTGCTCATTCTTTCTGTGTACTATCCACATCACTTACTATATCTGCTTATCTCTACAAGTGTAGATATAAACAGATGATGATGTCTCTGAAAACAAAGGACACACTTCTCCAATGTAATCAACAAAAAAATTCATTAAATTTATTATTAACGGACGCCAGTTTTTTCACTTGCGTTAAATTCAAATTCTTGTTATACATTATAATTTTCTTTAAAACTGAAACATACAATTTTAGCATGTAGACGTTTACAAGTGTTTTTGTATAGCCCATTTCGTTGAAACCTAGTGTAGTAAACTATATTATCTGTGGTTGAAACTGTCACCGATTCAAAATGTCGCTTCGTAAAGAAATTGGCACCTTGAAAAAAAATGTTTGCAAACGGTACTCATCCCGTTACATTGTAATTTATTAATTTTAGAATACACTATTAAAACAGCTAAACAAATAACATTACCCGTTACAACAAGTTTCCATCCAGCAATGTACAGTAAACACAATAAAAAGGCCGAAACGATTAAACCCTACACCGTTACCCGTCATAACATATACGGTACCAGGGTCACCAGATAGCCCTTTCGTAATTGTTGTTTTTGTACTGTTTAGTGCTCGAGACTATAAGATATATTTTGTCATGTACTGTTACGTCGAGTGTCAAGATGGGTGATATGTACCCGTTTAGGTAAAACGAACGAATAATATTTTGTTCGTAACTTAAAGATACATACTTTTTCTGGAAGTTTATAAAGAATAAAATCTGTTCAATTAACATAATTGATAATATGATGAAATTTTGACAAATTTTACTTTAGCCACCAAACAATATGATGGAATCATATTATCCAAAAAAAAATAGGTAATATTGTAAGAGTATCTCTTACTCTTTCAAAACTTATATGGTGAAATATTTGCTTCAACATCATTTATCACAATCACAATCATCAAAATTCTGCTCAATATTGACTTCTACCCGAACCCTCAGAAAAACACGTACTTTTAAACCATCTCTTTTGCTGAGAATCAATAGATTTTTCTTACAGTACCTGCCGTGGCGTGACTTGAATACTAATGTACGACTTCCAGCGGTTCGCGCTTGGCCTTACGATCTTTTGAGTCTAGGAACTTAGGTATAGGCAAGTGGGTTTTACCAGATGGCGTGTTTGAAATCACGTATACACTATAGTAATTTGCCTTTTTTAGCCAACAAGAAATAACTGTGTGGCATTTATAAAGCGATTTGTATTTTCGTAAATGAGCCACTTATAGATTTGGTCCCAAGAAATTTCGTCAAAATTGGTCTGGTTTTATCAAAGGGTAACTTATCGATTAGTTACATGTTAAATGTTTAAAACGTTCTTGTCTTTTTATTGAAATTACATGTCTAGATGATCCTAATGCTTACGTGCTTATTACCTTTAATATATTCCTACCTGAACGATAAACTCGAAACAAAGTTCGAGCTACATTAGTACACTACATAGTCATTTATTAATTATTATGTGTGGCTTATCCCCTCCATATGAAGTTGGGGAACTTCACTGACGTAAAACTCAACAGATAAGCAATAAATAAAATATTAGCAGCAAACAAACGAGGTACAATATCGACGTCTCAGCGAGCTCATTGTCATGCGAATCGTGTCGGAGATTTGGCAAGAAACTGAGCCAGAGGCGATCAGTCTTCCAAGTAACAGGTTGTTCGCTTAATCTCATCTTGTAGACTTGTAGACGGTACTCGAACATTTAATATAACGTACCTATTCCTGTTTTAGAGGATTACGAGGTCTTTTTGAAAAAGGATTTGGTAGGATAATAGATGCATGTCCTAATACTATCCCAGCATAACATGCCAACTTTAACTTAACTGAATTCTTTAACCTTTTCTTTGACCACTAGGTTGTCTTGAAGAGATTGTTGCCTTTGTGATAAGACCGACTGTTGTGCTCAACCGTATATTATTTACATAATTTTTTTTTGTGTATAATAAAGTATTTATTTGTTCTTCTTAATTTCAGGTCACACAACGAACAAGGTTCTCTTAAACAAAAGGATACGTTGTTCTATCTCTATTAAAGGAAGAGATGTCAGAGATGGAAGAGATGTTAAAGGAAGAGAGGCGCAGGAGATGTCTATGATTCAAGCCACAAAATTGTGTCCAAGTCTAAAATTATCGAATATTTTTTGTTAATTAAAAATCATGCAATACTACTTAGTACTATATTAAATGATTTATGAATGAGATACGTGTTTTATTTTCTTTACTAATTAAATAATTTATAAATTATATGTTTGTTTTATATATCTCCTGTCTATAAATGATATCTCTACATCGACTTCTATAACACTTTTCCAATTTCAAAACAATTAAAGAACGGTAAAGTAACTTTTATTTATTCTTGTATTTCATGCTCAACCTTTGAACCGAAAGATCAGCTTAAACATTAAGAAGGCTCTACTACAGATGACTCACCTCAGAAGCTCTTCCCTACAGACTTATATAAGATAAATAATCATCAATTTAATGTATTGTAATAAATCTAACGAACCAAATAGATAGACCTTCAAAGCAAACTTCACAGACACCATTCAATTCTCTCATTAAACACTAAAAGACTCTACAATCAATTTTAGCAAATCCTCGCTATTTTGGTTTTGACCTCTATTCTCTTCTGGATAAAGTTCAAAATAAAAAGGTAAGTTGTAAAAACTGTGTCCATTCATTGTACAGAGCATAGATTGATGGGCGGAGTCAACTGAAGAACGTGGCTAACCACTAAGCTATGTTATTTATACGATACGATTTGTGTCGTGTCGTAATGTCTTATAGTGTAAAAGTAAAGCTTTTAAAATCAAGTTATATAGCCTATTCATAGGAAAAAGGTTTGCAGTTTTTGATTTCGGCACCAAAATAATAAATAATATGAGTCGAATATAACGTATATGAATTGGTTTTTGAAAAAAAATAAGAGTATATTTTAAGACATAAAATAAATTAAAATATTTTTCCGTTAACTTGAAATTAAGAACACATGGTAAGTATACGATCAATTTTAGTCATAAAAAATACGGTCATCATTTTAGAAAACGTTCTATCAGCAATAAGACGACATGCGGCTTTTATCAACGATAAAATATCGTCAATCGTATCGTATCGTGTAAATATACATAGATAACGACTTGGTAGAAAGTGCTTTAAGGAGTGTACGTGAAACTCTAAGATTCTAGATGTAATCTCAGGTGCCTTAGTGCATTAATAAAACGAATTACGCAATTATTTTTGTAGATAGTATTACTTTACTGGAAATCGTAGGTTTACGAATATAGCGTTAAATAACATTATTTTCCCACGACCTCTCAAGAACCTGAGTGATACCGTTGCATTGGACTTAAAATCCAATATTTAGTTAGAGATAAGATCGAAAAAAACATTAATATAACGTAAGAGGAACCAAAATAAAACAAATTAATATGCCAAATCATATTATATCATTACTAGCGGTCCGCCCCGGCTTCGCCCGTGGTACATATGAAAAATAGATGTTGGCCGATTCTCAGACTTACCCGATATGCACATAAAATTTCATGAGAATCGGTCCACCCGTTTCGGAGGAGTATGCAGACTAACATTGTGACACGAGAATTTTATATATAAGAGATATACATATTTACTGTAATATGTACTCTAAGTATAGGTACATTAGAATTTAATGGAATAATCATACATGATTGCATAAGCATTTACAAGTTACAACATATACTTAGTAAAATGTCCATTCAATTCTTGCGTTTAAATATAATCAAGTAGCAAAGGTACTAAAATTTTAATAACAAAAAAAGACGGGTTGCACTCCGGGAGTGCCGGCAGAAGTGAAAACTTGATTATTAACGTTGAGCATGTTTGATATCCATCAGTCTTACGCTTTTTCGATCAGGTCACGTGTCCTGACGCGAGTTCAAGATTTTATACCCATTACAGAAAAAGTGCTCAACGCCGATAAAGAAGTTTTCACTTCAAAAAAAATTTATCCTCATATAAATACATTAAAATTAAATTTATAGATACTTTTATATCTAAAACGCATTAAAATTTAAAATAGACACGAAACCATTTAAACAAGATTCCTTTCAAATCGACCTTTTATTGCAGAAGTATACCAAAGCTGTGAATGGAACAAACATAAAAAGAAATAAATCAAAGCAAAGAAACTATTTTGGCTCCATTACAAAAGCATAATAATAACAGCTTTAAAACCACAATAACTATTAACACCCCCCTTGTTTTCCTCCCTTACACAACTTAGCTTTTCCCCCTAGAGTGGTTCAATAAAACTTCATCTTTATTGTTCGGTGTTACAGTTCAAATTTGCATAATTGCGTTGTTGGCAGGGCTGCCAACATTGGTCACTTGAGAATTGGCTTCGACGTTGTGTTCAGCCCTGGGGACTTTTTTATGGAAATGTGTAGTGTACGCTACGGTTTTTATTAGTTACGTCTTGTGCGAATAAAACAGTTGTTTTCTTGAATACAAATAATTATAATCATTCTGCTTCCAATGTTAATGTTATCTATGTATATCTATTTATTAGATCAATCATCTTCAGTCTTCTGATTTTTCTATTATAAAAATCAGAAGACTGAAGATATATAAAAAAATGTCCTTAAAATCAGTCCAGCCATTTAGGAGCAGTCAAAGGAATCAAAACAATGTAATATTATCCTTTCACGCTTCGCCATAAAAATAGCATTAATACGAGCATTTAACTAGTCAGTATCGTAAATTTAAGTGTAGTCTTTTACCAAATACTAGCGGAAGCTTAAAGAAAAAAACAATTTTAATAAGGTTTCAATTTCTAGCAGATATATATTTAACATTAACCACTTTTAGAAATTAAAATCTTAATCCTTTCACCCTTAAACCGCAGCTAAAAGCTTATACACTTAATGCATCTAAAAATAAAAACGCAGTTCAAAACAAACAAGTTAAATAAAATGTAAATGACTTGAAATTAAAGTACAGTCAGGAACAAAAGCTCGAATAGAAATAAAAAGTACATTTGACCTAAAAGTTCACTGAGACTCTTAACTTGGGACCATCTGTATGCAAAATTGCTAATGAAGTACGCTCCCTTAATAAATTAATAGGAAACTTGCTAATTATTCATAGGTTCTTGAGTAAACTGCACTTGACTGTACCGGATAATATAGAATGGGACGTCGGGATTCAACGGTCGTCTTTTGGATTTGTGATTAAATTAAAAACATAAAATGTGGAATTATTTATTTATCATGTTTGTCATATTTTAATATATTTGAATATTTTAATTTTAATTAAATGCTGAATAAATATATTTTTTAAAGAATATAACAAAATCGACCACGACTTTGTTATATTCTTTAAAAAATATATTTATTAAGCATTTTCGCAGCGTCTTTCGCCATTCCGTTCATTGATTTTTCCAAATTACAACAGAATATTTTTCGTCATATTTAAATACCTACATACTTATGTGATAAGAACTTACCAAATATCAATATCTAAACTTATTTAATATAGAAAAAACCTTAATTTATAATTTATATGGCTTGATATAAATAAACTGTTATTTTTTCTGTGTCACTGTATTTTTATTGCTTTCTAAGAGCTTACCTCATTTTTCCTCCAAATTATATTTTCAGGATAGTAATATCATTTATGACTAGTCCAAATAAAAATCTCTACACTTTATTTCTATACTTAACCTTTTTCCTGATACTTGATTTGATTTCCATATTTAACTATTAATCGCTAGTCAAATCCTCCGTTGTTGATTTGATTTGAATATCCAGAACTAACTGCTCGTGACTCACAGGAGTGACTAACTCAGTTTATTTTGACGACACACGTGCTAAATTGTAAACAAGATACGTCTGGACTTACTTCATTGCTCTAATAAAGGGAATAGTTGCTATTGTGCGAGGTTGTTAACATTTGAACGATTAATTGAGTGATAAATTAATTGTACGCAGAGTTTGGTTAGAACACGTGGAATGAATAAGGAATTATTAGGTGAAGACTGAGGAGTGAAGACACTTCAGCTGCACTGTGACGTTGATATAAATTACATGAACATAAAATATGTGCATACTTTTTAGTATAATAGCTGTAATCTACGCTCAAAACTAAGCTAAAAAGTTAACGATCTGTTTTGATCAAGTTTCGATACTTTAGAGGTTATCTTTGAAAAAAGTGAAGTATGTTCGTTACTGGGTTCCCAAATATTTTATTACAAATTTCCTCAAAATTAGAGCTGTGATTAGACTTTGAAATCTTAACAGACAAACAGACTCTCTCGTTATAATATTATTAGGTAGTAGTGGTAGCAGTTTTTGACAACGGTATACAAAATGTTATAACTACTTACGAGTAAACTATTTCTCTACGCCCTAAAACTTAAATTAAACACCAGTAAAAATATTAACAGCACGCATACATACATACTCCTAGTTGTAACGCGAAATTTCATCAAAACTTCAACATGGAATACAGCCAGCTTAAGTTTTAGATCGTCCTCAAGAGGAGCATTCTCGAGACAATATTAGGCTGTGTGTAAATCGTTTAAACTTAGCCATACTTCAAAATTAAGTTAAGCAAAGATATGCTTTGCGAAAATTGTCACCAGAGGACCTTTATGTTATTTCTTTGTTGGAATAAAATGTAAAAGGAAACAAATAGTATTTTTATTTAGTATCCTTCAGTTTTATTATTGTGAACTATAGAATAAAAAAACTGTTAATTTTAGTTTGCCGTTGTGGTCCTATTGATCGAGCTTTCATAATAAATAATAATGTTAAAAATTTCCACTAGAGTTATAACACGCTTCATAGAAATTTTATAGGCAAAATTGCTAATAAATATTTGCTAAGAAAAAATTAACCGGCGTAAGAAATAAATACATGTTTCCAATATATACATATTATATATGATCAATAATTAGAACATAATAAGCGACAGAACCAAAAAATTACTACCTACCTACTCATTAAAATAAGTAATCTCAAACAAATCATACAGCGCCATCTAGTCACAAACTAAACAAAAATATCATCTTAAAACCTGTATATTTATAGAAAAGTAAACATGTATTTTT
Organism: Colias eurytheme; assembly: GCA_907164685.1. NCBI lineage: Eukaryota > Metazoa > Arthropoda > Insecta > Lepidoptera > Pieridae > Colias > Colias eurytheme. The sequence continues at coordinate 3,939 of CAJQZN010009966.1, read as the reverse complement.
TATTTAATAAAAAATATGTCCCATTAAAATCTCAAGGTATCAAACTCTGTATATCCAAAAATAAACAATATTTTCGTCAATCAAAACCCAGAAACCAATAGAATCATTACCCAGCCGAATTAAAAAGGTCTTAAAATTCTCAGATACCCAACTAAAGAGGTAACACAAATAGCAGAACAAAATCGATTTGTAGCATAATCACTTCTTATTACGTCCAATTTCAAATAAAAGCATGGCTAAATAATAAGGCACTTCAAACAAAGCCTTCACATGGCATTTTTAATGTAATTCACATACACTAATGAGTCATTAACCATCCACCTGCTGTAATGCGATCGATCATTCCTTATGCAAAGCTGTCTGAAGTACCGTCAGCATATAAGTCACTTTGTAATTTTCAATAATTAATAAAAAAATGTTAAGTATCTCTATAGGGTATTATGGTATGTTATGGTAGCAAATACAACATAACAACGTTTATAAAGTATTTTTGATACGTATTTTATTCCATACATGTACATGTGTGTTTGTTCTATTTCAAAGTTGGTTAGTTAGAGCCAATAATTAACTTATAAGACTCATTTGACTGATAAATTACAATCATACTAGAACTAAATATTGGTCTCTACCCAATCCATAGGTATCATATCATATTAATCATTTTAAAATGAATAATCATAATAGATTATTTATATATCCAATCACAAAGAGTCAATATTAAAAAAAAAACAATTTACCAATCTTCAGATCTCTTTTTTAGAAGTATTTATATTTAAAGCTATTACTGCTTCCGCAAACAAACCTATTTACATTAAACCATAGGATTGATGGATGCGAAATGAAATGCCAAATTAGCGGAACATTTCCGTAAATACTATAACTAATAAGCAATACGATGAGCGGAAACTAGAACTCATCAAATAATACGCTTAATCTGCTGACCGCGGCTCATTAATAACTAAAGCACAGTGGTGTGTGGTCCAAGGGATAGGAGGAGGCGATTTATTAATAATTTATGCTCTATTCTATTTTATTTATTCGTCAGAATGTATATAATAGTTTAGTATACTAAACAACATATTGTTGCGAAAATACAAAATATGATTACATTCTAACCGCAAGTCATTTTTAAAATAAACAAAATAAAACTCTCATACATATAAAATAGCCAAAATATAACTCTCAACTTGTTAGTATAAGATCAATCGATAATAACATGGTACAAACAAATCGCCAATTTCTGTGACAATATATTTGTTTTGCTCCAAAACAATAAAGTAGAGTACGCTCTACGCAACTGTTTTTAGTCCAGTAAATTTTTGTATCAGAATATGCATGAGTCCTGATCCGACTATCGTCGAAGGCTAGTCGAAGAAACACAAAAACTATAACATATATTACTCAGAAATAGCGCAGCTGTAAGTTACTTGCTTTCATAATAGGTGGTGTACCTTTTGAAATTTTTTATTACAAACATACAAAACTACTAGTATTTCCCCTTTGTAATTGATAGATATTACTAATATCATTTACTATCACATATATTCCTTTGTAATTGTCTATTACTAATTGCTACCACCTCTCTCTTGGCACACTAAATCCATGACTCAGAAAATACACACGAAAAGCCCTTTACTAAAATGTGGTGCAACAAAACACGGTCAATATTTGCACACTTGTTCGTCGAATGCATTGTACTAGCGATGCTTAATTAGGGTAGATGCACTTTTATCAATTCCGCGTTATTTCTTTGTTCCTTTATGGTGATTATGCATTTTATATGATTCATGGTGTCTTTGTATCGTTTTATTTGGGTCGATTAATGTTTGCACGCAGTTTGCTGATAATATAGGTGTTTTGCAAGAAAACAATTAAAAACGAATCACCTCCACAATATTTTTTTTCTGAAATATATCCTTTGTTCTGAATATTTTAATTGTTTTAAATTTCAACATCGTCATCACACGGAGCCAGTAAAATTCTTATTAAAGGTGTTCACCAAAATTCAAATTATTCCATCAATGATTATTATAAAAAATAAATAAATTGCAAACCTAACGGGTAACACACTTAATACATAAAACAATAAATTCACAACAAAGAATATACGTTTTGACCTCGATTCTTTTAACCGCTCAAACTAACCGTGAAATTGAAGATTTCCAAAGAAACAATTTGTATGAACATTTTAATTTCCCTTAAACCTTAACCTGATTTAACTAAATTATAGGAATCCGACTGTAATTATTTAATCTTTTTCCGTGAATTTTAACTTAACAAAGACTCCGTGTTTTGACTTACCAAATCTTGGTGACGATTATTTTGTGCATCAAATTATTTCAAATTGGTAATTAGCAATTCTTGAGGTACTCTTTATTTAAATTTTAATCAAGTTAAAAGGAAAACTTAGAATCATCTTTGATGATCACATTATCAAGATATAGGTATTATAATGGCATATTATATTTAAGTACCTATAAGCAATAACTAAACATATTTTACAACTACAAATGAAAAAAATAGTTTATAGATATGCAGAAAGATATAAAAGGTACACATTAAATAATTCTTATAACAGGTGTACCTCATGAAACAAAATTTACACTTCCTGTCGTAGTTTATATGTATTTTTTTGGTGGAAATTACTTAAAATTACTCCGTCTAGTAATGAATCGATAGAGTTTACTTTTTATAGTAAAAAACTAACATAAAACAAATGTGGAAATCTTTTACGGGTACATCGGACTCTGAAAAACCCTAAAGTTTACATATTCGGACTTTCCTTATAGGTAGTGCCCATTGCAGAATATCTATTAAAATAACTGAATATCAAATTAAATCATTTATTTCAGGCACTAAGTATTCCTAATTAGAATTATTGGCATGATTATAAATCATAACATCTGCATTAGGATGATCCGTTCCTACATTTTAAGATTCACACAACTAAATTTAATTACCTAAACATATACCAAATCAGTTAAAAACCACAAGATATCTTTCAACGAATACAAAAAAAGCGTTCAGAAAATATCACTTCCAATGAAAACATAAAAACGTTTAAGAATGTGCCAAAAATGTTAACATAATTTGGACAAAATTTAATAAATTAAAAGTGTCCGCGGAACGGAGATGTGAGCTGGCCATTCATCAGCTTGTAACACATATACAGATCAAAGACATTGTTTATGGGAATTTCGAAGACAGACAGAGATTGAATAATTTATTTATTTATAGAAGAATTTCAAACAAAAGATACTAATCACATTTTGTACAACTTACATAACTTATGCAAATATACACGTACATGGTTCCATTAATATTAGAAAATTAAAACTAATACAATTTGAAATTTTTACTAAAATTATATATTAATTATCCACAATACTAATGTGAAGTAGACAAATATTTTTGTAATAAAAAAATGTCATGTCTCGGCGATTGAGTGAACGATTACAAAAAAAATAAGCTTACTTACTGAAACTGAAACTTCTGTAATAACCCAATTTTTAATTCTTATACGTAATATTCTATTCCTAGTAACATTGAGAACTGCACATTTTTGTTGCCACAGCATCTTCCATACAGAATAATTGAATTACATGTTTAGATTATACAATGTGATGAATTTTATATTAACAGTATGCAAAAGAACTTCTTTGAAATTCCCTTTCCACGGGAGCGGTGTTAATTTTTCTGGTCTCAATTCAGAGTTATGACGTCGACTCGTTTGTTATTTTTGAAAGAAAGACACACACTTTTTTGTGTTTTGCAATATTAATGGACGCATCTTTTTAAAAATTCGTATTGTTTTTTGTGAATAAATGTGATTATTTAAGGAATTCTAATCAAAACATATAATACACATACAAATATTATATAATACTTAAAAAAAACCGGCCAAGTGCGAGTCGGGCTCGCGCACAAAGGGTTCCGTAG
>CAJQZN010009965.1:0-19032 GCA_907164685.1 Colias eurytheme | reverse complement strand
GAAACTTTCTGAGTGCGGTAGAATGTTCTTAAAAGGCTGACAAAGAGCCTGTAGTACACGTTGAGAGGTTGTTTCAATTCAATCATTTGATTATTTTGATATAGAATAAAATCATTAAATTAGTAAAACACGAAAGGTAAATAAAAATAACCTCTTATTTAAAATTTTCGCCTGTAAACTTAAATAATATATTAAGTAAAGTGAAGTCCCATGTCCCCTAGTGGGGTAAGGGGCAGATGCATTATACATCTGTTTTACTGATCAATTTTCTTTAGGGACAAGTAGGTGATCAGCCTTCTGTGTCCTACCAGACCAAGACATTTTCTTTTCTTCGTCTCCACCGGGAATCGAACCCAGGACCCCTCGGTGTTACGTTCACGCATCAACCACTGTACCGAGGAGGCGGTCAATATAATACATGTATATTAAGTAGCTACTCGAAAATTAATGAGAATTTTTACAGGGAGTAAGAGTAATCAGTATTGGGACTGGAATTTAATTTGAGAAAGGGATTGCCTTCACTTGGCTCTGCGAAGTTTTTTAACCTCGGCAAGAATTTTAATACGTGTAACTACTTTTGTTGCACTCAAAGGGAATTTTAACGAGGTTTTTAACCGACTTCAAAAAAAAGGAGGAGGTTATCAATTCGGCCGGTATGTTTTTTTTTATGTATGTACACCGATTACTCCGTGGTTTCTGAACCGATTTACGTGATTCTTTTTTTGTTCGATGCGGGATGGTGTCGAATTGGTCCCATAAAAATTTTATTTGGATATGCCCAGTAGTTTTTATTTTATGAGCATTTTTGTCTGTATTTGTAAATGTTGCAAGTGCAAGTTTGAAGTCGGTTGTTTTTAACGCAGTTGTTGACTTGTTATGTACAGCATATTTACTGAGGCTGGGTAAACAAACTGACAGGCCATCCAGAATTTATAAGTTAGTAATAGACTTGCGAAATTGGATGTAAATATATGTATTGATATTTGATAATCAAGTTGGCGTATACTTTTTGGAATTTAATTTTAATTTTTGCGTGTTGAAATATTTTGTAACGAGGATATTTTCAATCAATTTACGGGAATTTATTTCATTTTCCCATTTGTAAATGATGAAAGGTTTCCAGAATTAATATCTATATATTATAATAGTGCCGTTTTATTAATTTTTATTTACGTTGTACAGAGTTACAGATCAAACAGTAATGATTCGTTTTAAATTTTTATGTCTCTTAATATCACTTTTTTATTTTGAATGCAATGGTATAAAAAATTATAGAATACTAGCTTCCGCCCGCGGCTTCGCCCTCGTGGTGTTTTGGTAAAAGGTAGCCTATGTTCTTTCTCAGGGTCTAAAGATTGAAATGAAATGAAATGAAAAACGTTTATTTATACAAGATTGTCTACGTCTACGTAGATTGTCTGTGCCAAATTTCATCAAAATCGGTTGAGAGGTTTAAGCGGGAAAGCGTAACAGACAGACAGAGTTACTTTCGCATTTATAATAGTAGGGATTCAAAATAAAACACCGTTATGTAGGGAAGATCTGCTTAAACTCTAAGCATCGGATTCTAATGCCTACCATTCGAAGCAAAGCTGATAAAACGGACGTCCGTACGACCCAATTCTTACATTTTATGTGCAACTGATAAAAGTCTTCGGTTTTCATTGTACTTTAAACATGTTTGTAAATATTGTATCGATTTTAAGATATGCATGTGAAGGAAAAAAGCTGTAAATTTTCAATTAATAATTTTACACCCTGTCTATAATAGTTAAACAATTTGTTTGAGTCTCTTACCTTAGAACTTTCGATTGGGTGAATCGATTTCGATTGGTGGTTTGGCGATCTTGATGATTCTTTTTTTTCTTTGAAAGTCTTTGTTTCGCCTTCGTAGTGGTTAGTTTTTAGCTTTTTGTTAAAAAACATCTTTTTATCTTTATATTTATATTCTTCCAAGCATCTCAGAATTGTTTTGTCTTTTCATTTATGAAAAAGATGAAATAATTAGAATATGAAGGACTTCTTGAAAAAAATATTGAGAGCTTTTGCATGAAGATTGTTCTTGGTAATGGGATGAAGCTCTATATTTTCTAGAAAAACGGTGGAGGGATAATTGAATGTGTTTCAGAGTTTATCATCTGGTGTTGATGTCTTCCGGATAGCTGGCTGTATTATTTAATGCTGTCAATAAATATATTATGCTTAGTTGCTCGTTCAGTTCTTAATCTTTCACGTTTATCTCTTTCTTCTCTATGAGAAAGTTTTACATAAACATATTAAAAAATAATCTATACTAATATTATGCTGAAGAGTTTGTTTGTTTGAACGCGCTAATCTCAGGAACTGCTGGTTCCATTTGAAAAATTCTTTTATCTTATCTTTATCTTTATATTATTCTTTTATTTATTCAGTGTTAGATAGCCCATTTATCGAGGAAGGCTATAGGCTATATATCATCACGCTAAGATCAACAGGAGCGGAGCAATGCGGGTAAAACCGCGGGGCACAGCTAGTTCTAAAATAAACAGTTTTTAATTAAATTCATTTCTATGCTATAAAAAGAAGAAATATCTTTCAAAACAAAGATAAAATATATAAACCGCTATATAGCAAGCTTTCGATATACCTATCCTTTGTGGTTTGATGATATTTGGCTATATATTTCGGAAAGCTCATATATTATATGATAACATAAAGGCATAACGTATGTATCGTTAACAGACGGGTATTTCTCTAGAGAAATCATGTCAAACATAGCCTGAAATGAGCCTAATCGTGTCGGCGTCTGCGATGATTATGGTGATTTGTAAGTGAGGCTCTTTACACATATGTCAATATAGATTTTAATTATTTTGTGTTTGTGTGATGTTAATGTAATTAATAGTTAAATAGATTTGGTAAGGCTTTTTTTCAATACTTGATATACAATTGTAACAGTTGAGAAAATGGGTGACTGTGAAAAGTGTTGCGGAAAATTATTCTATACATATGTAATATATGTACGGAAGTATTTGAAAAAATCAATCCAATGATAGAAATAATGTGAATAAAGTATAATGTGTCTTCTTTATAATTTATAAATTAGGCAGACATATTTTGTTCACAGACTAACTTGATGGGAAGCAGTGACACAGTCTACCTAGAAGATGCCTATTCGTCTCTTGAATTAATAGTTCTGTGGGCGGCTAGATTCATTTAAATCATAAAAAGTAAACAACATTAAATTAAAAATACCTTATACAAAGGCTTATAATAGACCTAGTGTATTCATCAAAGATACATAGACTAATCAATGACGAACAACCCTCGAAGGTAACATTAATGATTCAATTCGCGGCTCCGAATACATTATGTTTACAAAACACTGTCGTGCCGTGATTATAGTCTGATGTCGAATTACTCTGTACATGTTGACCAAATTGAATTGTAATGTTTAGCATTAGAAAATAAATAGATAAATCTTTAAATTCCCATGATAGTCTTTAAAATGAATTCGTTAAAACGCCAAGACTACAAACCATTCCGAGAGATAATTGTGATCTGTATCATACTTATTCCGGTAGATTATAATATATTGTTACCCTTACATAATGTAATGTATATTCGATTGGATTTGTTACGAAATGGTTAACAATTGCGGAGGCTCCAACCTCTTCGATGTTCGAAAGTGTCCCTCTGGCGTGTCTCCACGGGGTATGCTTGTAGCACGTAGTGCCGTGAGTTAACCTCACAGTTGAGACCTGCCACATACTACCTCCATGCCTGTTTTGTCAAGGAACTCACGCTTCGTCTCATTCAACGACCATCTTCCGACAAATGTGTATAAATGTTCATAAAAGTCACAGTCAAAAATTGTTTTATTTATCATATTCGTGATAGCCATTTAAACAATTTCCTGATTGACACACTCTATTTAATATAAGTTGTATTATTAATATCTATAAATTTCTAATTATGCTCCATTGTTATCTTGTCACCAATGCAACTTCACCTAGTTTCCGTAAAACATAATATATAACCTCCAGGGTGTAATATTTCAGTGTATTGCCCGGTTATTAGGAAAGCATACAGTTTCAAGCATGTTTTGTCCATAGAGCCACATAAATCACGGTATAAAGCAGCGAATACCACTTTGCCACACATGGTTAGCCTTATAAATGGTCCGACTTCGATCCTACCTTGCTAAGCTGGCGTGAGATAGCAGCCATTTAGTTTTGCGGTCACTGCTTCTAACATTCGTGAGAAATGTAAAGCTTATTTTGATGTTTACTGCGAAATGTCGTTATAAAAGTATTAAGAAGAAACATAATTTTGTTACCAAGTAGCTGACACGGCAAAGGTTGGCTAGGGCATCCATAATACTAAGAGATAATAATATTATGAAAAATTGATTCTGTCTTATTCACGCATGAATGTACGCTAAAAATTTAACGTTCGCGGTCAAGCCGTTTAAAGGAGTAGGTACCTATGGCAACTAACACTGTGACAAGAGAATTTTATTTACAATATACATATTGTATAGATAACTGTAGAATATTTCTATATTTTTAATGAAATGTATTTGTATATTATATGTATTATATGTACGCCTTTTACGATAACATGTTAATTCAGCGCTTATTAGCTTTCATTAATTAAATATATTATGTTTGCATAATATATTGTATGCTCAAAATTTACATTTTAATTATTATGTAAAGTGTATTCAAAAGTTACACCTGTTTTCTTCGAGCTTGATATTTTCTATAGCGAAATTGCACATAAATTAGTGTCTATAAAATCTAGTTATTCACTACATAGTATAAAACAAAGTCGCTTTCTCTGTCCCTATGTTCCTATGTCCCTTTGTATGCTTAAATCTTTAAAACTACGCAACGGATTTTGATGCGGTTTTTTTTAATAGATAGAGTGATTCAAGAGGAAGGTTTTAGTATATAATTTATTAGGTTTTAGGCGAAGCCACGGGCGGTAAGCTAGTAAATAATAAGTGATAAATAAATAAATACAATAATAGCAAGAGCGGGTGAAATTTCAAAAAACAGGAAAAAGCAACAATTTGTAAGTACAATTTCCCTGTAAAATAACTATACTATTTATAACTCATAATACCCGAAGTCAAGTTACCAATTAGATTTTAATATAAAAATAAGTACAATATAACATACAACATCTATTTATAATGTGTATGAATGTGTTTCAAAATATTTGTCAGTAGATAATATACCAAACCACACACACACACAAAATATCCCAACACTTCACAAATACATACGAAGAAACTAACAAAAAGTATGACGTGGTTTAGCATAATCTTACCAGCTTCCGTTCCAAACGAGCAACAAGGCAGAGTGTCATTAGCTTTGTATTTTTATCTCCCGCGGGCAACAGTGGCGCAACAGTGGCGCAACTTGCATCCGTCTTGTTAGAGGAAAATCTATCGCTATTTTGTATTAAAAGTTCTGTAGCATTTATTAGTGTAGCTTGTTAATTTTGCCCTAGAATATCTCGTCGGACTGTTTGGAAAATTGTGCCAGTAAAATTGTTGGAAATTGCAAAAGATTCGAGTTGCTTTGTGCAGTTTTGTATTGTAGCACTGTTTGTTAAGTAGGTCTGAGAGAAGTTCGATATTAGTAACACATATTATGTAGTTTATACTGCCGTAATAACAATATACACACATCGACAAAGTCTAGGGATGTTTTGTAAGCGTACAAATATCTAAAAATCTATGAAGAATTTTGTGTTATTTTAAATGGATGAATTATAGATAATTTTAAGGCCTTTAATACATAATATTGAATAAAAACATTTCATGATTTTCTTTTATAGACTTTGTTGATAATGCATAATTTATTTAATTTGATCCTTTATTATTCCTCTACATAGTTAAATCACGAATACAGATGATTCAACATTGTCTGTGTCTAAACTGGTTTTTGTCGACTTTCATATTTACCAATTTGGTACGTAAACCAAATCTGGGACGGCCTATGTAAAATCCTTTGAAGAGTATAACAGAATGAATAAGCGTTTTACTTAAAGTTTAGTGGTCACTGAAAATAAATGAAAATCCTCTTAAATTATTATCTTTACACAAAGCAGTTCTTACAAACTTAAATGAATACAGCCCAACAAAACTTAACCTCGCACTTTATCCTAATGATGTTTTATTTTGCACTTCTCTAGATGTAAACCAGGAATTAATTTAAAGACGAGAACTTAACTTTGTTAGCGTCCTTAGTATGGAGTAAGTGATAAGTGAGAGCGGACTAAATGCACAATATATTAGAGATACAACGAGTAAGGAAACTTCATACAACACGTTCGAAATGGCTCACGCACACAAGCAAGCGTGTTTACGACAATTGACAGATATAAGAATACCCTTACGATTCTCGTAAACACGTTTGCTAGTGTGCGTGAGCCATTTCGACCCTGTTGTATGAAGTTTCCCTACCGGTTGTATCTGTATATTGTGCTAAATGTCTTGGTGTTGTACAAGTTCAATGGCAGGCCTGCCCCCGTACGATGATGTTATAAGCAGTATTACTTCCATTGAGGAAAAATGACGCTATAGGTCGTCTAGGGCCATCACTTTCCCACACTGGAAATCAAACGGCTATAGGTAAGTCGTCATCATAGCCCCCCTGGGTTTTTTTTTTGTTAGAAATAAGAAGGAGAGGAGAAGGAACTGTAAATGCAATATCGCATTATGAATTCGATTGTAGAACTAATACGATTCGTTCAGTGCAGATAGTTGATTTTATAATTATTGTTTGAAAGAAAAACTGTCAATAGTGACGTATGCTGTCATTTTCCTCGGCCGTCACTGGCCGTGCTGCTTCGCAAGGAAATTGCTTCGTGACGATGTTCGCCTTGGGGACCTGCATAATGAAAAACTATAGTCATGGTGAAGTATAGAAATCTATACTTAATATTATAAAGCTGAAGAGTTTGTTTATTTGTTTGAACGCGCTAATCTCATTAACTACTGTCCGATTTGGAAAATTCTTTCGTTCTTAGATAGCCCATTTACTGAGGAAGGCTACAGGCTATATCATCACGATGAGACCAACAGGATCGCAGCCACGCGGGTGAAACCGCGGGGCAGCTAGTGTATTTATAAACGTAAACTGCTTAACATGAATTTATAAAAATATCATTTGCCTTTTATTGAAGAATAATTATACACAATTGGCGGCTTACACGTGTACACAGGAAATACAAGCTTAATAATATCTCATGAAAAGTATAAATAAATATTTATTTAAACGTCGCGCACTGATTATTGAGTTTCCCTCTTAAACCAATACTTTCTGAATATTATTACGAGAAGGAAAACGTTTAATATAAGATTTTCCTTACCACTTTGTGGTGTCGCTTCTGTGTGTGTATTGATATAATTTTATAAGCGAATTCCAGAAAATCTTTCTTTACGTAAAATCAATAGAAAGTTAAATTAAAAAATTATTAAAATTGAAACAAGTATTTCATAATTTTACATAAAAAAATATGGAGTGTGAAAAGTAAAGAAACTCGGTTAACTTAATAAAAAGTTATGGTGCCAAAGGAAATTGGAACACATTTTTAACAAAATTAACATTGGACATTATCATTTCGTATACATTTCTTCTTTATGTATAACTATATAGATTATATGTATATAATACTAACTGTGGTATAACATCCATATGGTAAACCAATTTTGATGGGAATGCATCTAAAATCTCAATCTATATTTTAACGATTCCAAAGCGCTTCTAAATGAAGTCGTAGTTGAATAAGTAAATGTTTGAATTTGAGTTTAAGTACGTAATTAAAAATGTACCTGTCTTATTTTCTCAGTACCTATCTTATATTTTGGAAATAAAGTTATTGTTTATTGTTAAAAAACGTCCATGGTTCATACCTTGCACCTCTTGTAAAACTATCGTCATTAAGAAGCCAGGGACTGTTTTTGATATGATTTATGTTTTTATGTACATAATGGTGTGTGCACATTTGCCGGGTTTTTTATTTGACATGTTGAAAAAAAATAGGGAGTCGAACTCAAGATAGAGGATTCCATACCTATTTATAAGCTAAAGGGCAAAAACCCATCCAATTTATGACTGTTCCAGCCGTTGGTTAATTAACTTACTGGTTCCATCTTGAAAATACTGTATTCGTATAATATGATATACAGGTAAAATAAGAATATTTCGTATAATATAATACATGTATTGTAGTAAATTGTGTATTGTTACGAATTATAATACTGTTTTGTATTTGATGGTAATTGTTTATGTATGTAGTAATTTTGTTTAGTTGTGAATATAAAAAATATACGTACAAGACATTAGCGAACAATGTTACAGCGTAATGTGGAAACAGTTTAACAGATGCCGAATACGTAAGAATTGCAACATCATTTCCCTTCTGTTTAATACAACTTGAAGTTAAATTAACTTGTTCGATACAATAGTGTTGTGCAATATGAAAGCATTGTTCTAATAGTATTGCTATGAATAATTAGTTATATGATATACTAGCCACTGAATTCTGTTTTGCCTGTGTTTAAAAAGCGAAATAGCTGTTTTGTTAACACATTTTTTTATATTGTGCTAAATTTAATATATTTATTCCAGTTGTTTTTATGATTCACTAGCTGTGCTCCTCGGTTTCACCCGGCTATAGGCTATAAAGCATAGGCTTTATAGCCCATAGCCGGGTGAAATAGCTATAGAGCTATCCTCGAAACAAACTCTTCGGCTTTATAATATTATGTATAGATTAATCTGATTATTAATATAAAAATCGGATGCAATATTGCAATATTGTGGCCAAAAATATTTAATTATTGACTCGAACTTTAATAATTTGATTCTATTTTCATTAAGGGTGGGATTACACACCGAAATTTTCCTTAGCCGTGATTATAAATTCACAATTAACAAATTACTGTACAAACATTCACCCCTTGTTTAAACTTTAAGGGGATCAATTCTAAGACACCCTTCGTACACCCTTAAACAATATTCGAATCTCATATCTTATGGATTTAATTGTTCAGTCTTTCTGTTCAGTCTTCGCCCGCGTTTTCAAAGAAAAACTCGCATAGTTCCCGTTCCCGTGGGATTTCCGGGATAAAACCTATCCTATGTGTTAATCCAAGTTATCCTCTATATGTGTGCTAAATTTCATTGTAATCGGTTCAGTAGTATTTGCGTGAAAGAGTAACAAACACACACACACACATCCTCACAAACTTTCGCATTTATAATATTATTATAGTAGGACTTAATAAAGGACACTTTCACATACAATTATTCAAACAATTCAATGCGTAAACACAACTAAAATAGCCATTTGCTTCATAAAAGAATGGTCTATTAACCGGTCTATAAGAATTGTTGGCTCGTATTGGTAATAAACTAAAACTCAGCAAATCTAATACTTATCTGTATTCCACATGTTTCCTGCTGGTGCCTCAATGGACCAACTCCTACGGTTACAATGTATTTCTAATACAATATATTTTCCGGATTCTATCTTCCTTGTATTTTCAGAGGAAATTTTCAATTGAATCATTGACTGCGATGCTGCAGAAATATTGTACGCGAATATCAATTTTTGAAGTTAAAAATTGTTATGGATCACGAGTTAGTGATTTTATTTCAAATAAAACGTTAGAATGCATTTTTATTTCCCATTTATATTCAATAAGAATATGAATATTTATAAACTATAGATGGAAAAAAGAACACAACATAATATACCACTACTATCATTACTTATTTTCATAATATAGGTACGCCATTGTAAATAGCCATAATATTAAATACATTTAAATTCAATTTAACATAATGTTTATAGATAGTCAGTTGTTATACAGCCTGATTACAATAATGATTAATGACATTTATAAGCGCGCGAACCGCGACTCTTCCACAGATTAAACACAACTGCTGTTATCTGCACAGATAATGAAATCGATTCACTGACACCATCATTTTTGAAATTGAAACAACCAAACAGATCTGGATGCAAATGCCCAGTTTTGTAACCGCACTCTACCGATTTGAATTTTGATGCCGTTTTGCAAAGTTTCCCTAATTTAATGAATTCGGAGTACCGCGACCGGTCCAATTTACTTGAACAAAATCAATTCTGGGATATAAATATTCAGTAAGTATTCGATGATATTACTTTTTGTTTTTGAGCATTGTTTATTGATTTCACTCGTGTGGATTTTATGAGTGCAATTTGCATTATTAAAATATGTATGCTTACTAGTTAAAATAATAATAATGGTGTTTACGAATTTTACCCGGTATTATTGTATGATAAAATTACAACAGCATTCTCTCACTATCAAGTATAAATTATTTTAGAATTATACTCTGTCCATTATATTATTTGCTTTTTGACAGCTTCACGCCTATGTATAATTGTATTGTCTATGTTAAAATGTCATACAAATAATTATCGTACTTCATGGACAGGTCCCGCCCACTTAGTGATGCCTACACAGAATTATTCAATGATGGGTCGATAGATTAAAATAATCGATAGAAATACTCTGTAAAATATATCCGATACAGAAAAACTCTTCTATTATGTTATATAATTTAAACGTAAAGACAACCAAATTGTAAGATAGAAACCAATAAATAATAAAATATTAGTTTAGTTTAGTTTTAACATACAATGCATAGATATGTGGTCTTATTATTACATATCTTATTAGTACGTTTACGTTGTAATTATTATTTACGTACCTGATTCGATTTATGATAATATTTTGAATTTATAATTGAAATGGTATCACAATCGATAATCTTTTGAACATCACTTCTAGTATCACCCGTCGAGCTGTCAAAAAGCAATTCTTATAGTGGACAGACTATAATTATCTATTTTTTTAATATATTAACAATCATTCTGTTATTAGCAGTCTAGAGGTCACAAGGTTTTAGGGTCACCAAATAATGAAGTTGAATCGACATCTTAAAAATATTCCCTTTGCGCCAAATACGAGTATTTCAGGAATAAATCATGACTCCCCCGAGACAATTTTATTCTGCCCTTTGCAAGAAAAACTGCTTGTTTTAAGTGAATTGCCGACCCTTCGGGTATAATTGAACTAGGTTGGTATTCGAAGGTGAGATTTATTTGTGGAGTATTTTTCAGATGATCATGGGACTGGATACGTTTTAATGAGGTTGTTTTTTTGCTTGAAATAAGGAGCAGGAGGAGAGGTTTCAGAGATGTTGTGATTTTCTTATTTTGTTACTTAGATTTCACTTAGGTCAACGCCAGCTGGTATAAAAGTATGGAAATAATAAATATGTATAACAAATAATAAATATGTACTATGTACCGGTCAATAAGCTTATTGACCGGTAAAATTAGTCAATAAGGTTATTGACTAAGGGCGTCGGTCAAAATCCTTATTGACTGATTTTGTCAGATAAAATTTGTTTTTGACTGGTTCAGGGTTTTGACTGTAATATATACAACGATAAGTACAAATTATTACTTCCATGAATGGACCTAGTTACATAAATGTTATTTTATGTGAAATTACCTTATAATTATAATTATTATTGGTTAGTAGTCTCATCCGTGATTAGTTAGATTTTAAATACAAATTTCATTACTTAGAGAAATTCGTACTTTCAATTACTGAAAGTAGTTTCACCTTTACGCTCAATCTACGCAGAATCAATTTAATACTGTTCTAATGTCAAAGCTTTCAGTCCATTAGAAGTGTCAGGGGAAGTGCATTATTTAAACGAAACATAATTTAGAAATTGAAGACTTAAAATGGATTTTAAACTCGATTTATTCATTATTTCGACTGACCGGTTGGCTTGGTTGGTAGTGGCCCTGCCTTCCAAGCCAGAGGTGGGTTCGATTCCCACCCGGGGCAAATATTTGTGTGATGAACATAGATGTTTGCTCTGTGTCTGGTTGTTAATCTTATATATAAAAATGAATCGCAAAATGTGTTGGTAAGCGCATAACTCGAGAACGGCTGAACCGATTTCGATAATTCTTTTTTTATTATATTCCTTGAAGTACGAGGATGGTTTTTATGTAGAGAAAACGTAAATATGTACCAAGGGCGAAGCCGGGGCGGACCGCTAGTTATCAATATAAGTATTTATTTAAAAATATATATGTATGTTTATCAGCCATTTGGTTTCCATAACACAAGCGAAAGCTTAGTATGGGATCAGATTGTGCCGTGTGTGAAAATTGTCCTGAAATATTTATTTATTTATTCCGACGTTTTGAACACTTTGAAAATCCTTTAAAATGTTTCTCAATGTATTGTGTGTTTAATCTTCTTAATTATGGTGATATCCATAAAACGGCGTTTGTAATATTTTTCCGTATTGGGAAAGGTCTATCAAAATAGATTCATCTATTTACAGCTATATTACAACAAGTATCATAAACGTAATAATTATTCAAAAATCGCATCGCAAGTAATCGAAGTTTTAAATAATTTCAAGCACATTTTGTATCATCATCACTACATAGTATAAAACAAAGTCGCTTTCTCTGTCCCAAGGTCCCTATGTATGCTTAAATCTTTAAAACTACGCAACGGATATTGATGCGGTTTTTTTAATAGCTAGAGTGATTCAAGAGGAAGTTTTTAGCATATAATTTATTATATTTTAGACAAAGCTGGCGAAGCCGCGGGCGGAAAGCTAGTTCGTTATAAGTATGTATTTATCTTTACGTAAAAATACACAAACCTTTGTAAAAAAAGGTTATTTGTTTGTAACTACGAGCTTGGTGAAAGCAAACTTAATGTGCCGGTCTTTGCTTTTTAATTGTGTCGTAATTAAAATTCTAGGTGTAAAAGGCGGAAAAACATTTTCGCGCCGTTTTTCATAACCTACGTCAATTTTGGCTTACTCGTTTATTCATGAAATTTATTTGATGTTTAAATACAATATAAATTGCGTTGTTAACGAGAAAATTATAAAAATTAAATGAAGTAATAGAATTCTTGAGGTTTATGTTGATTAAGGTTTATTATAATTCTAGTTTAATTTAAAAATAATATTTCTTTCACTAGTAGACTTTCGTGACTCAATCCACGTTGTAACGGAAAACATATTGCTCTTCCAAACTATTTTAGCCGATGAATACAATATATTAGCTGTCTTCACGCAGTAGTTGTGGTAGTATATTATTCAAATCAGTTCAGCTTATTTGGAGATTGACTTGAAAGAACAGACAGATAAAAAATGTAAGCTTCCACATATGCATTAACTTGATGCTACGTTTTTTATAGGAGGTACTTGCACTAACCATTTATGAATAATTTGTTATTCGTGTGTAAACCGCCTTAAATTCTTGCTTTCTCGCAATACGTCGTTTGTCGTAATTCTAAAGTTATGCGAATATGACAAAACGGGATTACGTTTTGTTTCCTAAGCAGTTTTAAAATATTGTATTATTAAAAATTCTTTTGAAATGACATTTTTTAGCCTGGCAACGGAATGTACTTCGTTTTTTGGGGAAAACTTGTATGAGAGTGTTTTTATTATAAGTAAATTTTCGTCAAATTGTTTCAAAATTAAATAACTTTCTGACAGATATGCTACGTTTTAAACATGATTACGCTACGGTATTTAACAAATTATCTCAAGTATTATATATTTTTGTACGTAGGATTAAATAAAGAATAATATAAGGAAATCCTTATTTTTATCCTACTTTCCTTCCTTCACAGAAATAAATGTTAGCATATACTTACATAAAATAACCTAACAATATTATTATAAAAAAAACGAAAACAGTTACGATGGAAGAAACTCCGGTAAATTAATCCATACTAATATTATAAATGCGAAAGTAACTCTGTCTGTCTGTCTGTTACTCAATCACGCCTAAACTACTGAACCAATTTGCATGAAATTTGGTATGGAGATATTTTGATACCCGAGAAAGGACATAGGCTACCTTTTATTGCGAAATATGTACCTACCACGGGCGAAGCCGGGGCGGACCTCTAGTTATTACTAAATTATCAATTCAAATTTAACGACTCTCACTTGAAACGAAGTCAGTGGTTTTTTAATAAACAAAATACATTACGATTCACAAATATATTTCGTTCATTAGCGAAAAAATTAAAAACACATTAACATGTTGTAATCAAATTAATAAATTTAACCACGCGGTAAATCGTTTAATTTCGAAGTAATGTAATGTAAAATTATGAGTGTAATTTAATTTTAAGTTAATTATGAAATATGTACGGGCTTACCGAATGTCGTTAAAATTATTTTACATTTGTAATAATAATACGGTTCCGTATTGTTATTGTTGTCTTTGTTTTGTTCTATATTGTAAATGGCTTACCTTCGTAAATAATGTTTAGAAATTAAAATAATATGTTCATTATGCGATATGTTATGTGATATGCGACATAGAAAATATAGATAAACATATCATAAACTCCAATAGTAAATATAACTTAAATCTCTTGTCACAAAACATTCGCAGCATAAATTGTAACATGCCGAATTTTAATACTTTTCTCCATAGATCTAAGGTTTCGTGGGACATCTTAGTGCTGTCAGAATGTTGGCTTTCACCAAATAGAAACATCCCTAATCTCGACAATTATCAGTATATATCAACTTCTTCGCATAACTCTCAAAATGAAGGAGTAGTTATCTACTACAACCAAAATCTTATAGTATCGCATGAGGAACCTTGTATTAGTGATGCTAACTGTTTATTAATATCCATCAACTTTGAAACATGTATTATTGCAATATATCGCCCGCCAAGCCAAACGAACACAACAAATTTCATAAACTCTTTAGATAAACTTCTCACAAAACTAAATTCGTATAAAAATATTATATTATGTGGTGATATTAATATTGATATTTCAAAAAACACATCGGACAAACGGGCTTATGACTACCTTAATTTGCTAGCAAGCCATCGCATTCTACCCGCTCACACTGAGCCTACTCACGGAAGAACTTGCCTTGATCATGCTATGATCAGAACGAACCTAAACGCTACTTGCTTTATAATCGAATCGACTATCACGGACCATGAGTGTGTTGCTGTAAACCTTAAGCAAGATAAATCATCCTTCAAAACACCTAAATATATTGCATCGCGTTGATTTTTCTGGTCTCGACTCAGAATTATCTAACACCAATTTCCATTATATCTCTGAATATAATGACGCTAACATAGCGACTGATAAATTTGTAAGTCATCTAACTAATCTTATCATCAATAATACTCGCTCAATAAAAACTCCATTAAGGCAAAGAGTACGTAAACCGTGGATCACTAAGACACTTTTGCGCATTATGCGAAATCGTGACAATTTATATAAAAAACTAAAGCGGAACCCAACCAACGAAATTCTAAAAATAACTTATAATCGCTACAGAAACTTCTGTAATTCTCAACTAAAGAAAGCAAAGCGTAATTTTGAAAGGCAGGAGGTGCAGAGATATAAAGGTAATAATAAAAAAATATGGGATTCAATAAAACAAATTAGTAATAGTAAAAAAGGTTCTGAAAATAACTTAAATTTGGCGTCCACAATTCACACGATCCAAAATGCCAATGATTTTAATAGTTTCTTCACTAACGTTGGTACAAAATTAGCTGAGGAGATTATCAGATCGAATCAAAATTCACAGCTAGAAGTTGACTCATTTTTCCAGTTCTGTCCATCCTCTCTTGACTCTTTCGTCCTGATTCCTACTGATACAGACGAAATCCAAGCTCTCATTAAAAGTTTGAATAATGATTCACTTTCCGGCGAAGACTTAATTTCGGGCAAAATTATAAAGAAATATAGTAACTTGTTAATTCCACCAATATTACATATCTGCAACTTGAGTATGGAAACCGGCATATTTCCGAAAGCTTTTAAAATAGCTCTGATAACTCCAATACATAAGGGAGGTGATAGAGACTGTGTGAATAATTATCGGCCCATATCTATATTGCCAACGTTATCCAAAATCTTAGAACGGATAGTTAACAAAAGATTAATCAGTTTTCTGGAGACCAACAATCAACTTTCTCTTAATCAGTATGGGTTTAGACGTGGTAAATCTACGAGTGATGCTGTCCATGAACTTATCAACTTAATCATCACCAATTTGGATACTCATAAAAAATGCTTAACAATTTTTCTCGATTTAGCCAAAGCATTTGACACGGTCTCTATCCCTCACTTATTATATAAACTGGAGCGTAGTGGAGTACGTGGAATTCCACTAAAACTAATGAGTGACTATTTGACTGATAGAAGGCAACGAGTCAGGCTTAATAATGATGTAATCAGTGGCGAACTATCGGTAAAATATGGCATTCCTCAAGGAAGTATCC
This sequence comes from Colias eurytheme, assembly GCA_907164685.1. Lineage (NCBI taxonomy): Eukaryota > Metazoa > Arthropoda > Insecta > Lepidoptera > Pieridae > Colias > Colias eurytheme. The sequence continues at coordinate 2,649 of CAJQZN010009965.1, read as the reverse complement.
TCGGGCCAACGCTTTTCTTGACTTATATCAATGGGCTGTGCAACCTCAATCTATCCAAGGGAAAAGTCATTACCTTTGCCGATGACACTGCCCTTTGCTTTGTTGGTAATTCATGGGAGGAGGTATTCGAATATGCTCAACAAGGATTTAACACTGTCTGTAAATGGCTTCAGTACAATATCCTTACGTTAAACGTCACAAAAACCAAATATATGGCCTTTGCTCATAGATCTAAACAACTTCCATCGACATCTTTTACTATTACAGCCCACTCATGTTCTTCAACTCTCCCAAATTGTCAATGTCCATCACTCGAGAGGGCTGAAACAATTAAGTATCTTGGCATAACCATTGATCAGTTACTATCATTCAAACCACATATAAACATACTCGTGAGCCGATTGCGTAAGTTAATTTTCATTTTTAAGAGTATAAGGCACATTGGTGATCAACAAGTGATCAAAATGGTATACTTCGCTTTAGGTAGTTCTATAATAAATTATTGCATCTCATCTTGGGGCGGTAGTGCAAAAACTTACCTGTTAGAAATTGAGCGAGCTCAGCGCTCAATTCTCAAAGTTGGGGCTGGTCTTCCATACCGTTTCCCTACTACCGAGCTGTATAAAACGTGGGACGTATTGACTGTTAGACAATCGTTTATACTTCAAACTATAATAAAACAGCATACTCAACTAGATTTTGACGAAAACCTGCAATTTAGCCAACGCCGTAAAGATAAAATTTGCCCGACCTCACAATTCAAAAGTTTTCATTCGCACAAATTTTTCTGCTTCATGGGACCTTTCCTATATAACCAATTAAATAAAACGTTAAACATATATCCCCTAAATAAATATAAATGTAAATCAACTGTAACTAATTATTTAAAATCCCTAGACTACCAACAAACTGAAGATCTTTTAATTACCAAAACCTAATTTTTCTCTTCCACACTGTACACGCATCCTTCTGTGCATAACACACACAAACACACATACGCAAATATCCACGCTCAGACGCACACACACACATACATGCGGACACTTAAACACACACGCTGACACACACACGCTGACACACACAGGCACACACACATACAAACTTACATATACACGCGCACAAATACATACATACACACACACGCAGACACAACATTCACTAACACACTGGTCACGCATAGGTCTATATTTTAAGAGACCTTATAAGTAGGTATTAGTATTAAGTTCTGTTTTTTCATTTTTTGTATTCTCCTTCTCATTATACTTTATTATTTAGTCCTTGAAACTATAAGTGTATTTAGTAGTACTATCCGCGAGGGGGGCTAGTGATCTGTACTACAGGTCTTTCACAGACCTATTTCAGACACTAGTCCTTCACAACGAAAATGCTACATACTTACATATTTAGTTTGTAATAGTTTTAAGTTGTGAAGGCAAATAAATGAACTTTTTTATTTTTTATTTATTTATTTATTATCCTTTAACCTTTAATATTGCAATACGTCCTATGTATGTATGTTATATAAGTTTATCCATTACTAACAAAATCTTTGCTTAACCATCAGTCGATTAACACAAAAAATACATGAAAATATTTCAACAATACTTGGCTTAAAAAGGAACACCAAAGAAAACCCTAAAAAATTTCAGCACCCGCTATCCCAACACTAACAAGGTATAACACGATAATATTATTCAAAAAGTCCCTCAGAAGAGGCCATTACACCGGCCATACAAGATATTATATCCGTTCTCTCTTGATCGGTTCTTTACGTTGACCCGTCGGTTACATAGATATGAGAAAATATGTGGTGAATGGGACCCGTATTATGGTAAGGTAAAATTTCTTTGCGCCCTATTCATGTTACCTGAAGACGTCTTACGTGTGCGTGCGATCCTGGTACATGCTTGCTATATAATAGCTTTGTAAATTCATGTTGTTGACGTTTTTTTATAAAAAAAAATGTTTTATCTGAGGTCTACACATTATAAGATGATATACATCTTATATAATTTCAGATGTCTTTTTATATTAGCGTTTCATTTTAATATTTATCGCTAATATACTCGTCAAAGTCATTTTTAATAATTGTTGTTTGGTACAATGAGCAAAGAAACGGATATTAAAGAAGATTGAAATAAATAACCTGTCTTTTTAACTTTATTTTATAACGCTTCAGCGGTTGAGTGAGGTGTAAAAAGCTATCTATATTTGTATTGGAATACAAATTATAATATTTATTCCATATAATAGTGACTGATTAACTGTTCTATATAAAGGTTTAATCCACATTGTTTAACATGAAACCTTTACTCATTTAACCGACGCGATGTTTAGCTTGTTTTTCCACCAATAATGTTCGAGGATGTGTAGCGAGAATATGTTAGTAAATAACCAATATGTAGTATCGCTTCAAACGTTAAACGCTTCATATTTCAAACTAAACGAAGCGATATGATTGGTCACTTACAAACACATTCCTCGCTAAACATCCTCGCACATCATTGGACAAAACATTATCATTATTAACTACTTTTAAAATGAAAGATCCATGAAATTATTTAATGAAAGAAAAATTGTAAGCCCAACACAAAATTAATTAAGCATTGCCTAATTATTTTCATTTATGCTATATGAAAATATGAATGT
>CAJQZN010009962.1:0-13700 GCA_907164685.1 Colias eurytheme | reverse complement strand
AAGGGCGCGTAGTCCCGTTATGCGCTCGCTCAGCTGGCCGCCACATATGTTTGTCCATACTATTTCATTTTACCTATTTTCATGTAGGTACTATTCGTCGTTTCAACGCATTTATTATTATGTAATTATTGTAAAAATAACTGTTGGAAACAGTTATAAATAAATTCATCAATTTAAACTTTTTCTTTCATGTCTTTTCCATTTAACAATTGCTTATTCGTTTAAAATAGAGAGGAAGGAAAGGTTGACAGTCTATTTTAAGAATTCATTTAATCGTGTCGGAAATATCTAATTTCATGACATTATTCTGAGCTTTTCTTTAACGATTGGTGTTAAAATAACTGACCTATTTTATTGTGTCTCGATAAAAGATCATTCTTTTAGAATAAAACCTTTTCATAAAACCGTTTGTGTTTGAGAAAATTTTCTTTGAATATGTTTTGTTCAAACATTTTTTAACACGCTTTTAAAACACTTGTATGTTTTACTAGCTGCTTCGCGCGGTGTCGCCCGCGTGGCTCCACTCCTGTTGGTCGTAGCGTGATGATATATAGCACCATCCCTTTCCCACACTGGATATAATATTGCTTTAAGACATCATGGTTACTCCATTGATGGTGAAAATTACAATTAGAGCTAACTTCAAAGGGCAAACTCAAGGCCAAACGTGCTTCCAATTGGATTGACAAACATAACAAAGATCTGTCTGGTAAATATATATCTATACCTAGTTATAGCTATTCACTTGGAGTTTCAGAGGTATCATAAAAATATATTATGCTTCTTCATAATAGTAGGTCACAAATAAAAACCTCTTTAATTTTCACACTATGCCAATTTTCATCCAAATCGATACAGCACTTTATTTAAATAATTCAAGGCGTGTGTTAAGATTTTTAAGCAATGTTAATAAAATAAATGATTTACAGTAAATGAAGAATTTCTCTATCTCGTCAAAAATAACTTTAAATAGGTAATTAGGTAGATTAACCTCTTAATTATTAAGTTTTGAAGCTACGGGCATAGAACTAAAACAAAAAAAAAACAACATTGACCTCAGAAAATAAATAGGCACGATTCGCGATGAAAGCCAAAAGCCTTAGCTTCATAAATTGCACCACAATTGTGACCAAAACACTGTTTAATTCAGTCTATCTTCAAACTTAAGTGGCCTCTACGGAAAAGGCTTTGCTGGATGCATTGTCTTTAAAGTTAATAGAAGTCGCACTTTAATTGCAATGTTTTGTTGACATAGAACTATTTAAACTTAAATTGAAGTGGGGTTGTCTGGTTAAAACAATAGGCCTGATATTATTGAAATATTTTTTAATTGTGTGTCTAGAAAATGTGTATGAAAAATACAGGACATTGATACGTGATGAGATAGGTAAGTTTTTGTAGTGTCTTCTATGCAATAGAAGTTTGAATATTAGTGCATTATATCTACAGATATACTCGGAAAAAATATAAGATAAATAAATTATTTTTATAGCAGTTAGTATATGCTATTTTATACACCAATAAAATTATCTTAAAAATATGTTGTTAATAGCATAAGACTGTGGGACCTATCCGGGCTAAATAAATAAAATGGCTGTCAACTGAATTAAGTAAAACTACTGCAATTCAAAACAGCTTATCTTCTGCCTGCTCAAAGTCAGTCACCGTTGAAGCCGTTCCGAAGGTTATCTGGAACAAACAGGTAAAAACAATCAATGAAAGGCTTCTATTTTTACAAAACAAACTCAGGTTCAATAATAATACCTACAATGTACGTACCTACTAACATTTGGTTAATAGATATACCGACAAGCTGCTATTTGTTATCAAACGACTATCCGAATTGGCTAGTGGCTACAAATACACAGTACATTTGTAAAACGCTGAATCTGTTTTTACCTTTTATTTTAACAAAATTTATTACTGTTAGAGACTATTGAATACTATGTTCTTTTATCGAACACAGGGTTAATTCACAACATGTAGTTGAAAATATATAAATTTCTTTAAATTTTAGCATCATACCAATTTTCATCAAAATCGATACAGCACTTTTATTGCTAAACCGCAACAAATAAATTAAACATATAATATACTCACATATTATGACTTCCAACTACAGATCCTTCTTTCCGTTGACACAGATTAAATAACTCGTGGGTAGGTTATGTTATCTGTGACATGTAACATGACAGAGATATATCGCAAGTAACACGGCTACAATGTGGGAACAAGTTTAAATACCACGGCGGACGATACATGGGAGCTTTCGCATCAATTTGTCGACTTTAGGTTGGGGGTACAATGAGTTCTTGTTGGTGTATGTGCACGTGCGTGAATTTTGATACAACATCAACAAGGAAAATGTGTGTGAATTTCAATTATACCGTTAATAGATAGATTAAGACATAATTTTAAATCAACTGTTAAATATTGTGACTAGGCTGAAGATAACAAAGAAGATAAGCATAAAAAGTGACGTATAACGATAATATGAGCCATTCTATAAGCGGTAATGTTTACACGATTTCCACACCATTAAATTAGCAATAGATCATGTGGAACGGCTTGTGCTCCACGCCAAACATTGTTCTGTTTAAATAAACTAAAAACTAAAATTATATTGTAAATCACAATAATGTAGCAAATAATATAAAGAGCACGATACGATTCACATGACCTATGTATTATATAATGATGAAAATAATAATAAGAATTTGGGTACCTATACATAACTTAAAAAGTGCTTATAAATTTCCTTTACCGATTCTCGCTGTCTACTACGTTACGAATGCTACAATTATGAATAGATATGATTATGTATTACTTCCACTGTACCAATCAAACAATGTCTTTTAACACATACGTATTTACATAACTACTAAACATAATATAAAAAACAATGTACCAAGTGTACCTCACACCTATAATGAGTGTTTTGGCCGCAAGCCAGATCTTACCGACCTCATATTAGCAGTCCCCGTACCAAGAGCTTAACCGCTGCTTCTAATTCATATATGAATATTAATAACAACATATATTCATCTGTATACTGTTTTCTTAATTGTTTCGGCAAGTCGAGTTAAGTTCTAAAATGAATTATGTGTGTAGTGAATTATGCCTTGAGATAAAATTAGATTTCTTGAGGTTTCAACGCTACATTTTCGTCTTGTAGGGTAGGATTTATTTTATTTGGCCCATTTTTGCCTGGGTGATACTGTGGTTAAAGCATGATGAATCTGGGTTATGTCATAAAAATATATAGATCTGGTAGGAAACAGAAGGCAGGTCACCTTCTTGTTCGTAAAGATTTTCAGAAAATTGAACAGGTATACCTACATATAATGCGTTAGCCCCGTTAGCCCCATGCTATCTATTTTCTAACCTTACCTATACCCTACAAGGAGATACGGAATTTTAATTATAGAGACTGTGTGGTAAGGTCAGTTTCTTTTTTATCAATACATAAGCAATAATACTATTAAACATTTTCAATTACACTTACAATCCTCGTTTCAAATTGTAAACATTTTTGGGTACAACACCGCAGTTCTAACTATGATCTGACACATCGAAAACTTCCCTGGAATCTACTGTTGGGATAACCCAATTTCAAACTCTAGTTACGTTACGACATACAATTTGCGTACCTGTATATGTCTTTGTTGTACATGTAGGTACCTATTCCGCAGCTATTAGCATTTAAGGCAAAAATATCTACCACATTATTAAAACCTTACCTAAACTAGGTTTGGTCTTTAAGCTTCTTTATAATGCACTAGCTGTGCCGCGCGGTTTCACCCGCATTGCTCGCTCCTGTTGGTTTTATCGTGATGATATAGCCTATAGCCATCCTCGATAAATGGGCTATCTAAAACCGAAAGAATTTTTTAAATTAGACCAGTAGTTCTCGAGATTAGCGCGTTCAAACAAACAAACTCTTCGGCTTTATAATATTAGTAAAGATTAAGATATAGTTCAAAAGGCAATCTTTTTGGCCTATTGAACTATCTTAGCAGGAAATGGCATTGCATTATAAAGAAGCCCAATATGCAATTTATACTAATTATTATATATTATATTATATTATTATTATATATTTTTTATATTATATTTATTATTAAACATACATACATACAATTACAATTACAATTTATTACAATACACAATTAATATTCATGTAAAATTATATAATTATATAAATAAAAGGCTACCAAAACAATTTATACAAGCCAATGTTTCCCTAGCTAGGTTACTGGGCAACCTGTGTTTAGGAGAAACAGCTTGCCTCTAAAATAAATTCACAAAAAGCCTCTTAGCAAATACTTAATTATAATTAAAATTGGTTAGAATAGAGAGTAGAGAAAAAAAATATGTATAAATTTAAGATGTGAGAATGCTGGTGTGTCGTATGAAACTGTATCGTATGAAAGTATATATATTTGTGCGTGTAAGTGTGTGTGTGTGTGTGTGTGTGTGAGTGTGTGTGTGTGTGTGTGTGTGTGTGTCTGAAATATTATATTGTATTTAAGCAAGAGTCACGTTTACACTTTAAGCCAGTATCTCAAGAAGTTGTTCTGTCTCGTCATAAGTTTTTCCTAATAGAAAGACTCGTACGGTTAATTTACATTTAGAATACGGTAAGGCATAGATGCTAAGACTATCATTAATTTTGTTATACAAATAGGGTCCGAGGAAGTAAAAGAACCTCTTGGTGAACCTGCTATATGGCCGAGGAACAGTGCAGATTTTGTTCTTTCGTCGAAACGAGATTGTAACTAGAGGTGTTAATCGATGTTGTAAAATAATAGTCTGTAAAATAAAATGTTGTCTAACGGTGAGAACCTTCCAATCTTTGTACAGGTCGGTTGTACAATACTGCATAGGTTTAAACGTGGAGACTTTCATAACTGCTCTTTGAGCCACCTCGAGGGGCTTCAGTATGGTTTTTGCGGCACCTCCCCAACATACAATACAGTATGTGACAATAGATTCGCACAAGGCATAGTAGACGGTGCGTAGAACGGCAGTGTTCGTGACGTGTCTCAAATTTTTAAAAATATAAATAAGTTTTCTGACCCTAGTTGTTAGGAGACCAATATGAGTTTTATAATTTAAAAGTTTATCCAGAGTTATGCCCAAGTATCTAATATTATCTACAGAATTAATGGTTGGACAGTGACACAGAGCTGTTGTTGGCATGTGACAGGAGTGAGCTTTTACTGAAATTGGTGTTTGAGGTTGTGACTTTGAAGAAAGAGAAAAGGTTATTAGTTTTGTTTTAGAAGTATTCAATGTCAGGGTGTTAGTAATAAGCCACTCATGTATATAGTTAAAGCCATTTTGTGCGGTATTTTGAAGTTCAGACCACGAATTTGCGAAGAATGTTACTGCAGTGTCATCTGCAAAGGATACTATCTTAGCGTTAGGTATATAGGCATTACAAAGATCGTTAATGAAGACAAGAAATAAGGTGGGTCCAAGTATACTCCCTTGAGGTACACCAAAGTGAATAGGAAGCTCCTTACTTGTGTAAGCTCCTATTTTTACCATTTGTGTTCGAGTCGCTAGGTAGCTCCTAAAGTAGTCCAGTTGCGAGCCTCGTATACCCATTATTTCGAGTTTATTTAGAAGCGTGGAAGTTCGAATGGTATCGAAGGCCTTGGCGAGGTCGAGGAATATTGTAAGAACCTTGTTTTGTGAGTTCAACTTATTGACAATGAAAGTTGTTAGTTCCTGAACTGCATCGGTGGTGCTTTTATTTCTCCTAAAACCAAATTGTTGACATGAGATAAGTTTGAAATTTTCTAAGTAGTTTATTAGTCTATTATTTACCAAGCGCTCAAGAACCTTCGACAACGCAGTGAGGACTGCTATGGGGCGATAGTTACCAGGAGAAGCTTTTTCTCCTCCTTTGTATATCGGGTGTACGATAGCTTTTTTAAAAGAGCTGGGAAAAGTAGAAGTTTGGAAGCTCAGGTTGAAAATATAGGTTAGGACAGGGGCCAAAGTTGTTGAATATCGTTTAAGAACGGAAGGGGGAATACCATCCCATCCGGATGCTGCATTTGTTCTAAGAGAATGTATAATAGTCGTAATTTCGTTGGGATCGGTTTCAAGTAGAACAAAAGAGGCTACCGGACTCTTACACTGCGGCAGAGTTCGCCCCGTTGAAGAGTGGCTGTTGATTAAATTTTTAGCAAGGCTCTCACCTATTCCAACAAAGAATCTATTAAGCTCGTTACAAGACTGAGACGGTGAGTTTGACAGAGACAGTAAATCACTTGTTCGGTGTACCGGCTTTGTAGTGTAAGTAATTCTTTTTATAGTATCCCAAAGAATTTTTAAATTATTTCCAGCTTTGTTAAGTTCCTTAGTATCGAATTGTCTTTTTACTCTTTTTAATGTATTATTACAAAAATTTCTGTATCGTTTGTAGCTGATCATTAGGGTTTCGTTGTTGGGTGATTTTTTAAATTTTTTGTGAAGTGCATCCCTGTGTTTTATACACCTAAGTAGTCCTGGAGTGATCCAGGGTTTAAGGATTTTTTTCTTAGCAGATAATTTTTTGACAATCGTGCTTTCAGTAATAGCGTTTTGGATGAGTGACACGAGAGCATCAGTAGCAATATTAACATTCGAGATAGAGTATATAGGTGCTAGATCTATTTGTTCAATTATTTTGTCTAATTTGTTAAAATCAATTTTAGATATAGTCGAGGTTTCATTGTTTTTTATTTTTTTACGATAGACGCAAAGCAGGGTAGAGTAGTGATCAGTGACTGTCGTGTTTAAGAGAAGCGAAAGTGATGGAGATTTAGTTCTTAAAATTATGTGATCTAGGCAGTTGGGGCCTCTTGTAGGTAATGTGTGAGCGGGAAGAAAGCCATGACATGCCAGGGTATTAAGGTAGTCATGACAACGAGGATCCGTTGTTTGTGGTTTAATGTCTGAGTTGATAATTCAATTTATTAAAAGAACAATACTTTGAAATTCAGTTTATCATTTACGTAGAGCTTCCATCTATCATTTACTTCAGAGCTTCCATCTTCTATTCGATTGTATACATTTCCAAGATTAATAAATATTTATATTCTTGTGAAGATACTGCATTATCGAGCTGCTTGAGATTCTGTTTAGATACCGTTTGTAAATTATCGGAGAATGCAATTGCTTCTAGCGATATTTACCATTGATAGAAAAGATGCTGGTATTTTTGAAATGAAACGTCTGCATGTTGAGAGCAAATTTAGGTTATAATACCGTCACGTCATGGAATAAGGCGACGATTTTGGTATCTTTGAATATTTCCAAAGAAGTTTCACTTGTGACACTTATCAAGACTGTTTTATATTCGTACTAGATTTCCGCCCGCGGCTTCGCCCGCGTTTGCAAAGAAAAACCCGCATAGTTCCCGTTCCCGTGGGATTTCCGGGATAAAACTATCCTATCTGTTAATCCAAGTTACCCTCTATATGTGTGCTAAATTTCATTGTAATCGGTTCAGTAGTTTTTAAGTGAAAGAGTAACAAACATCCATACATCCTTACAAACTTTCGCATTTAGATATTAGATATTAGATGAAACGATAAGTCAGATCAAGGCCTTGTCTTAAATAAAGTCGAACCCATATCAAATGGCTTTGTATCGATGTAAATAGGATGTCCTTATATTTTGTATAGCAAAAGGTTTATATTGTTTACCTCTAAAGCTCTCCTTAAATAGTATTCCTATAATTATTGGAAATATCTGATCCATTACAACTAAGCCCTCTCATAAATCAAGTACACTGTACACTTACTAAAAATAGCTCATAGTTTCATCAATTAAGCTGTCCTACAAAATAAAAGGATTTCTGTGAACCTCAAGTACCAGCCAGAAAGGCCAAGGGGTTATTATGATATTATAGCAGTATTATTTCCGGTGTGGGAAAGTGATGGCGCTATACGAACTATATAGCGCTGTCATTTTTCCACACTGGCAGGAATACTGCTATAAGACATCATGGTACGGGGTTAAATAAACAAAGAGGACGAACCAAATTGGCTCATATATCACGTAGAAGTCACTAAAGACCAATAATTCGATAAAAATATCCCAATACACTAGCAGAATTAACACGTCACAGGAGATATATAGACCGTATCAACGAAAGTTCGTTGAACAGGTCATAATGAATTTATTACTTTCCCGAATCGATGCCAATTTATTTTTCTTTCGCGTCAGCGTGTTTTTTTAGTCCGATTTCCAACTGTTATTTAAGTTAAGGGGAGTTTGATTTGCGCTTTGTGCTTATTGCTCGTGAAATATTATAGCCTTTTTGCTTTCTAAATTTTCCTCGGCTTTAACGGTCTTTTTCTTTTTTTATTATTTCAAAATATTGGATGGCCTTGTTATAATAATGTTATAAGCAAGCAGATGTATTATAGGGTGATGATGATTATTATACTTTAATTAACTTTAAAAATATAATGTTTATTTTGTATTGTGAACTAGCAGTCCGCCCCGGCTTCGCCCGTGGTACATATTTCCGTTTTCTCTACATAAGAACCATCCTCGTACTTCAAGGAATATAATAAAAAAATAATTAACGAAATCGGTTCAGCCGTTCTCAAGTTATGCGCTTACCAACACATATTGGGATTCATTTTTATATTATAGATTAAGGGTTATCCACCAAAAATCAATACAATCAACATTCCATCCAACTAATTGATACATCTATTTTCTTTGAAAAAGGTTTCTATCAAATATTATCATCGATTTTTAACCTTAAAACCACCTATTGCACATTATTTTAATTCGATTTCCTCTTTCCTCACAATTCTTATTACCTTACTTTCTTTTATATCAATAAAGTACCTTTCAAACCATTTTCTCGGTTTTGATAACACTATTTATTGACACATAAATATTTCGAGTCTATAATCGAAAACGTTATTGGATCCAAGGCAAAGTTATTCCTCACAATTGGCCCGAATCGTTATTCAACCGTGCGCTTAGCGCGCAAATTCGAATTGAGTTTTATCCGAATATATCTCAATACATCAGTGTCCGCTCTCCCTTAACGCTGAAATGAGCCTTTAGTATGTGCGACACTAAGTAAGGGAAATATCGTGAGCGAACCGGCATGTCCAAGTAAAAAAAAGTTCTACGACATACATCTGCCACGCACTTGACCAGCGTGGTCGTGTATCTCTGTGGATACACGACAAAATATTAAAAAATTCATGAGTTACATACTAAAAGCTAATTCCGGTCCCGGCTACTCAGAAATTTATATTATTAATTAATTTTGAGTACTAAATAGTTTAAATAATGGATTGTATAAATAAATGTTTTCCCGTATACGATAAATCGTGTAGGATGGTATAAAAGTATCGAATCGTCATTGCAGCATATCTACAAAGAGGTCGGAACCGACGTGACCGGAATCGTGACCGCTACCACAATTAAACCTTCTGATTGGGAATATTGTCAAAAGAATATTCCATTTCTTACTTTTGGCGGGAGTTCTTTGACGAGTGTGACGTCATCGAGTGGCCATTTTGTTTCCGTCTTTTCATTTAATGGAAACTGGTATTGTTTGTTTTCTTGGTGGTCTGAAATAAGATTTCAATTATTGGAAGATAGGTTAACAAAGGGTTAAAATTAATAATGTGTTTTTCAAAATTGTAAAGACAGATTTTATAGTTTATTTGGAAAAGTTTAAGTAAAATATGATATTAGTATTACGATTGGATCAGTGCATTCAACTGAGTATCACTACAACAACAATATTTACACATAACAATATTTACAAAAGTGTGTTATTTATGTACCTATGTGTGTGTATTTTTTTTTGCTTTTCATACCTATTTAAAAGACGAATTATCTTGTTAGAAATTATTATGTTCATAAATTTAGCCTCCACTTTATATTAACGCACATTTCAACGCCCAAATAGGGAGTAAAACACCAAGAAATAGACGCATAAAATATAACTGCCATAATAGTTTCAATTGCACATTTTTACGAACACCATTCGAGGCCAAGGATATCCCAACCATTCGGCAATTTAACGTTCAACCCTATAAAATTTATGTTGTCATAATCCAAGATATATTCGACACTGGATCGTATAATTGATAGCTTCAGATATTAACGTTTCGACCCTTCACAATTCGTCAGAAACTGGACGTACCCAGCACGATGTCTTTAAGTAGTATTATTTCCAGTGTCAGAAAGTGACAGAGCTATATAGGTCGTCTAGCGCCATCACTTTCCCACCTTGGGAATAATACTGCTATAAGACGTAGCTCCCCAGGGCTTGGCAAATTTGTGCTTGCGAAGCGTTTTTAGACTCATTAGGATTGATATCTGGGCTATTTATCAGGCCTCATTGAGGTCTTGTGTAGGTTATCAATTTTTTCATGTTTTAGTGGTGGTTTTGAATAAGGTAAGATATAGGATTTGATTTATGAAATATTAATCCTAAATAAATCAGTTCTTCTATCATTGGAAATTTCATAATCACGTTCTTTACGAGATAATAAAAAAATATTGTTATTACATTTATTAGCTGCCACACATATTTTTATTAGGTCCCACCAGAAATCGAACCTAGAACCCATTTGTTCTACGCTCACACATTAACCATTGTACCAGGGAGGCAGAAAGATGAGGAGGTCAAGACTGTACCGAGAAGGAGAAGGAGGTCAACATAAGTTTTAAATGCCATTACAAAATATATTAGGACAATACTCCCCTAAGTACCTTCAGGTAGAGGTCGTTATTTCCCAAACTAAAGTTCAACTCCGTGTAGACGTGTTATGAACTTATAAAGTGTAACAGAGTGTTACTTGCTATTCCTCGCTACTTGCTTCTATCTCTCGTATTCACTGACTGTGCTTTGCGATATCCCTGTCTTATCAATACTAATATTATAAAGCTGAAGAGTTTGTTTGTTTGTTTGAACGCGCTAATCTCAGGAACTGTTGGTCCGATTTGAAAAATTCTTTCGGTATTAGAGTTCCTTTTATCGAGGAAGGCTATAGGCTGTATACCGTCACGCTACGACCAACAGAAGTGGAGCCACGGGGGTGAAACCGCGGCGAGCAGCTAGTACTTTTATAAGGAAATTAGCTGCATGGTAACTAGATATAAAAATTGATCATGATCTAATCTCATACATATCTCATACATAATCCATACTAATATTATAAATGCGAAAGTAACTCTGTCTGTCTGTCTGTTACTCGATCACGCCTAAACTACTGAACCAATTTGCATGAAATTTGGTATGTAGATATTTTGATACCTGAGAAAGAACATAGGCTACCTTTTATTGCGAAATATGTACCACGGGCGAAGCCGGGGCGGACCACTAGTATACTATAAAATACAGAATCAATAAATAACTGGGTGTGTTTATTCTTGAATATAGTACTGATTTTTAAGTATATGTTAATTAAAGACAGTCACAATCAATTAGTTTTGAGATATTCCCGTCCAATCAATCAACATAATCCAATACTTACTTGCATTTCAAGTTTTTAAATTGCAATAGATATGATTATATTGATTTCTAAAAACATATTAGCTTACATATTATCATAGCGATTCAAATAAAAATGCAGCATTTTGCAGACCATTTAAATTATTTTATAGATATCACTAATAGTACGTAAACACACTACAATTTAAGTTCCCCATATCCCCTATTGCAAGCAAAACTTTTAATGGTCTTTCATATTTTCCAGCTATTAAATAACACACTAATTTGAACTCTATCGCTCATAAATAAATAATAATATCCTTTATCATTGGGGCCGGAGTCTGAATAATTAAAATAGTTCAATGTTCCGATGGTCGACAAGTTTAATTGATATTGTGCATTTATTGAAGCCAATGGAGGTTATTGACCTTTCAGGTACCTAGTATCTATACTAATATGAAACTGAAGAGTTTGTTTGTTTGAACGCGCTAATCTCAAGAACTACTTGTTCGATTTGAAAAATTATTTCGGTGTTAGATGGCCCATTTATCGAGGAAGGTTATAGGCTATATTATATCACCCTAAGACTAACAGGAGCGGAGCAATGCGGGTGAAACCGCGTGGCACAGCTAGTAACTATTAATAAATTCTCCTTCTTTTAAGCCTTAATTCACCCATAGTCGGGTATATAGGCCTCCTCATGTTTTTTCCACTCTTTGCGGGCGAAGCCGGGGCGTACCGCTAGTCCATACTAATATTATAAATGCGAAAGTATAACTCTGTCTGTCTGTCTGTTACTCAATCACACCTAAACTACTGAACCAATTTTCATGAAATTTGGTATGGAGATATTTTGATACCCGAGAAAGGACATAGGCTACTTTTTATCCCAGGAAAATGATGCAATCCCGGAAATCCCACGGGAACGGGAACTATGCGGGATTTTCTTTGCCTGCGCGGGCGAAGCCGCGGGCGCGAACCTAGTTTCTAATAGTAATCAATCTACACTATTAAATTATTAAAGGTTTATCATTTTATACACACATTCATAGAACAGGAAGCTCTATTTAAATCTGCTGAAAAGGATTCACATAAATTGGATAAAAAAATACCTTGAAAAATTTTACTAAGCTTTTTCTATAGGATACGATCCAACCATTCATAGTCGATATTGGAAGCACTTTTTCTATTCATTTTTACGTTCGCGCCTTCAAAATAAATTATTTTATATCAGAAAATTACTAAATTTACACAAATAGTAATAAAAAATAGACATTTAAGCTTGTGTTTACATGAACTCTATGGTGGTTAACATTTTTTACACGGAAATCCAAACAAATATTATGGAATAACAGTTTTTTATTTTTGTTATTTTAAATGCAACTTGACTCTGACTTATTTCACATCTTCTTATATATAAAATTCTCGTGTCACAATGTTAGTCTGCATACTCCTCCGAAACGGGTGGACCGATTCTCATGAAATTTTCTGTGCATATCGGGTAAGTCTGAGAATCGGCCAACATCTATTTTTCTTAAGTACCACGGGCGAAGCCGGGGCGGGCCGCTAGTATTAATATAATTTTATTGGTTTTATATGTTGGTAAATTATTATTCGCATGAAGAGAAGCTCATGTATAGCACTATTATTTTAATTTCTATGTTTGGTTCAAAACTACAATTTGGAATAAACAGAAACGATTGAAAAAGGGCTTAGTATTTACAGCAAATAATATGACTGATTTCTAGGTAAATCTTCTATGAAATAAATATGTGAATTGAAAATTATATCCTCATATCACTACATGGTTTAAAACAAAGTCGCTTTCTCTGTCCCTATGTCCCTATGTATGCTTAAATCTTTAAAACTACGCAACGGATTTTGATGCGGTTTTTTTAATAGATAGTGATTCAAGAGGAAGGTTACAGTACACATATAATTTATTATGTTTTAGACAAAGCGGGCGAAGCCGCGGACGGAAAGCTAGTTATTATATAAAAATATCTAAATCGAATGAAACATTCAAACAAAAAATATACGGCAAAATATAAAAACTTCGTTCTGAAATAATAAAAGTTACAAGATTTTCTAGATCGTGGACAAATTTATACAGCTGGTTTGCTTCAAGATTTACAAAGTAAGGCTAACCTAATTTCCAAACCCATTTATTTCAACCAAAAAAATAAATATTTTAAAGATACATCTACCCAAGCTGACAATTCGT
>CAJQZN010009960.1:0-12979 GCA_907164685.1 Colias eurytheme | reverse complement strand
TGCAGCGATACACTGTAGGTAATGCGTAATGCGTAAATATAGATCACTTATATTCGTATGTGTATTCATAAAATATACAAGTTGGTACTACTAGGTGTTGAGGTACGCAGGTTCGATTCCTGTAAAACGTAATTTTGAAATTGAAAACTTTTTAGTATGAAAGGTTGGATTGCATCAGAACGCTAATGACATGGCTTTGAATTATTATTTTTTGATAATTGATAACATGTTTATAGATCTATCAAAAATTATCGTTATCTTACAATTATACCAGAGCATAATCGTCCTAATTGACTTTCTTTTATATTTAGCTACTATGCACAACCAAATCTTCTTACACGACATTTAAAGTTCCATTCCAAAAAGACAGATCCTACTATAATGCCGTAATGTTAATTTGCGATTCAACGAAACTAAACGCATCAACACAAATCTTCAGTTATAGAGAGCATTAATATTTCAAACTCCGCACCATACATAATAGCTGATGAAACTGTAAATCAACAACTGAATAGAACCTAATTATACACATCAATCACGAACAAAAACAACGCAAACATAAATAAAGTGAAAGCGATAACATTGGAAGCACAATCACAGCTCGAACGTTATTTATCGCGCGACCATAACAAAAGGCATTAGCAGAAATACTTCATAATTGATCCAACAAAACATTTATTACGCCTATCCGAAACATTAATGCACGATAATGGATCATCACAAACCCTGGCGCGCCGCCAGTAAAAACACAGCTAGAAAACAATTAATTTGAAAAGCGACAAAATGACCTCTTCCCGAACCATTACGTTATTTAACGATTCGGGGAAATGCAAATGTCCCAACAAAAACAACGCCGGCGTTTGACAAATTTCATTACGTCACTTATACGTCACTTTGGCTAATTGAGAACTTCGCATTGTTACCCTTACATTGATTTATTTCAACGTGAACTCATCCGCGCTCGGCCCCAAATTAAATTCCCTCGATGAAACTTCCTAAATTATTACTTCAAACCGATCAAATAAAAGTTCTATCAACAGAAACGCACGCAATTTTACGAGTGGCCGTACAAAAGTTCAGATGCATGCTTTTAATTCAACCTAGTGATTATAAAATTTCAGTATAAAAGTATCCAAAGCATAACTCTTTTATCCTGCAGCGTTCCTGGCAGATTGAACGAGCAACAAAAATGACAGGGCGAAAACAACCGCAGTATTAAATACTTCGGCTAAAATAAATTTACGCGAACCCGGGTTTAATTAAACGCAATCCACGCTCACGCGAATTAAACTAAAAATCATACGAACACGCTGCCGTAATTAAGCGCGAACCCTCACATCATAACGTTTTCATAACTCGAATTACAAACATTCCACAGTTTGCGCGGCTCGGAGTCGCGCGACATTCGCACCTCGCATCGCGGCGTCACCCTTTCGAGGGATACAGCGTCACGAGTAATTAAGACGCGAGCCGCGCTTTGTTCCATCCCTCGGGGAAGACACCGAAAGCCGCTCCCCGCTTACATAATTTCTCCTAACTGCATAATCGATAACGTGTCGCTGCCTCGTCTAGACATTGACACGGTAATTCATGGCTGTGCGATCCCGTCGTCGAGAGCTGCAGCGCCCGACTCCCACGTCTCGAGCTGCTCCGGAGCCGGCGGCCCGTGAATAGATCGCGTACAGATATCTGCAATCGGGAAAGTTCAGCGAGCCGTCATATATTCGGCGACATCGGCGACCGTTTAATTGACAATGAATGACAGCAGGGAGAGAGGGTTGCGAGCGAGCGTCTCTATTAATGGGGTCAACGAAATTGAGAAAAGTGAAATGTTTGAGTGGATCGGGCGGGCATTTATTACCGCCTGGACCGAGGACCCTCGTCCCCGCTATCCGTACACGTCGATACGGCGGAGGAGGCATTAACCGAGGGAAACGTGGGCATTTGACGTCACCATTCGCTAAAATACGGTCTCCGTTTCCATCAATAGATAAAAAGAATGTAAGTAATCCGCTTTATATTTTATTCCGACCGCGAAATCTGAACCGACAGACCGCCGGCGTTTTCATTTATAAGAAATATAAATAATTAATTAGCTTCGCCACCCTCGGGAAGGCCGTTCTACCCGCATCAAGCTTGTGACATTTTAATGGCCATTTGAACATGCAACGTGAACGACTTTTATAAGTAGCTACGGTAAAGAGATGGGTAATTATGCTGATATTACACTGAGTCTTAACATATGCCAGTAAAAAGGCAATTCTCTAATATGATCGTTTACAGTGCTCTCTCGACCATATAAACACGCTTGTTCTGACACATTGTGTTAATTGTATGCTATTTGCTCGTATGTTACACAGTTTTTATACAACATCTATTAGTTTGTCGTTTATTTGAAACTGAAACCCAAATTAAAAAAACTATACGGTAACTGATCTGTTCAATATTTATGAAACTATCATTCTCTTTGGCATTTATGATAAGTGATAACACTAGATAATAAATATAATATATATGCAACGTAGAAATAGTTGGTATTCCGGAACACAAAAACGAGAACACAATCAAACTTATTGAACAAATCTGTAACGTAGTTGGATATAACCTTTCATCGCCAAGAGATATACTAATCGCCACGAGAGTTGCTAAGTCTAATAGGGAATCCAAGAAACCAAGAAATCTTGTATGTCAGTTTCCTAACAAGTTCATCCGGGATAATTTTCTTGCAGCTGTAATTAATTACAATAAATCCCATAAAGACAAAAAACTATCATCATCTCTTCTGGCCATATCCGGTCCTGAATCACAAATATATGTAAATGAACATCTGACACTGGCAAACAAACATCTGCATGCTGAAACACGTAAACAGGCTAAGAGGAACGGTTATAAATTCGTTTGGGTGCGAAACGGGAAAATATTTATTCGTAAAGAAGAGGCGAGTCCTGCAAGGAATATTTTAAGTATTGACCACCTTCAACAGTTGCTCAAATAATTTCTGTTATTAATTATAATATATAGAATTTTTTTTTCAAATTGTAATTCGTGCATAGTAGATATCTTGTAATTTTATTAAAAAAAGTAAAATAAAATAATTTTACTTTTTTTTTTTGCTTTGTGAATATGAGTCGAGTTCGAAACATTAATAAACAAATCGAATTAAGTATTTATTATCAAAACATCAGGGGAATGAGAACTAAGTTACTAGAGATACACAAAAACGTACTGGCACATAACTACTTAATAATAGTATTTACTGAAACATGGCTTAACCATAATATATTTGATGGAGAAATACTTGACAATCGTTATGAAATTTACAGACGGGATAGACAGTCTAATTCATTGTTTAGGGATAAAGAGGGTGGCGGTGTACTCATTGCTGTACATAAGTCAGTGAAATCCTATAGAATGTCTAATTTTGAAAGTAGTGCTGAGGATTTATGGGTAGCGATAGAATTTCCCACTACGAATGGATTGCAGAGAATCAGTTTATGTGCTGTCTATATTCCTCCTCCCATTAATAGTGCGGTTCTGGAGAACTTTTTAAATAAATCTTCCATGGCCGCTAATGCGTCGGTAAATCATCTGATCGTTGGTGATTTTAATATGGGTAGTAATCTATGTTGGACAAGAAAAGAACATAATGACAATTTTCTGAGTCCATATAATTGCAATAACCCGATTGCAGTTTCGCTTATTGACTTCATGGCTTTCTGTAATAATGAACAATACAACGCCATTGCTAATTGTAATGACAGAATATTAGACTTGGTATTATCTAATTTAGACAACGTCATGGTCACGGAGGCGTTGGAGCCCATATCCATAGTTGATAGGTATCATCCCCCTCTAATCATAACTGTAAGTTTAGAAACACCTTTGTACCTAAAACACAACGTCACAAAAAGGAACGACATATTTAACTTTTTCAATGGAAAATATGATAATATTAAACATGAACTATCTGCGATTGATTGGACATCAACGTTACCTTATGACATGGATGTAAATAATATGGTTTTCGAGTTCTATGCTATCTTGCGAAATTTAATAAAGAAACACGTTCCACTTAAGCAAATACGCAACTCTAAGTATCCTCCCTGGTTCACAAATAGGCTTATTAAATTGTTAGGCGAAAAAGAAAAATATCGTAAACGCTATAAAATTTATAAAAATGAAATGGATAAACTGCAATATAATTTATTAAAAAATAGAACTCGTATCATATTAGATAAGTCTTATGAAGATTATATAACTAAAATACAGATAGATATATCAAAAAATCCTAAAACCTTTTGGACCTACATAAAATCTAAGCGGAGTCATGCATGCAACTTTCCATCTGTTATGGTACTTAATAATAAATCAGCAAATGATGGTAATGAAATAGCAAACTTATTTGTTGAACATTTTTCTTCGGTATACAGACAATCGTCGTCATCCTCGTTGGCACAAAATGTACTTTCATCTTTAACTTTTAGCAGCGCTCTTAATAACGTAAACATTACTGAACGAGAGATCAAACGTAAATTACAACTACTTGATATTAATAAAGGTGCAGGATATGATGGTATCAGTACGGTATTTTACAAAAGATGTGCAACAGAATTGTCAGTTCCTCTATCTATAATTTTCAATAAATCACTAAATATCGGAATATTTCCGACTTTTTGGAAAAAAGGTTTGATAGTACCAATTTTTAAACAGGGCGATAAGTGTGATGTTAAAAATTATCGGCCTATAACGTTGTTATCGACACCTGCGAAAATTTTCGAGTCTCTCGTTTATGGTTACATATCGTGGCATACCAAGAGTCTTATCTCTGAGAACCAACATGGCTTCACTAAAAAACGCTCGACACTTACCAACTTGCTAAGTTTTACTAACTCAGTAATAACAAAAATAAGCAATGGTAACGAGGTCGACGTAATATACACTGATTTCAGTAAGGCCTTTGACACAGTGAATCACCATCTGCTAATAAAAAAACTTAGGGACACATATTGCCTTCCAGAACAGATCTTACCCTGGTTGCAGTCTTACTTATACCTTAGACCACAAACAGTTAAGCTTAGTGGATATCAGTCTAAAGAATATTATCAGTTATCTGGAGTCCCCCAAGGCTCCCATCTAGGACCATTATTGTTTACATTATTTATAAACGACATTACTAATGTCATATTAGAATCTGAATATGAAGTTTATGCGGATGACTTAAAACTTTTCAGAGCTGTAAATTGCTCCCACGACCAAAGAAAACTGCAGGATGATCTTAATCGAGTATCTCTTTGGTGTAAGACTAATCTAATGCAGCTGAATGGAAGTAAATGTAACTTTATAAAACTCTCCAGGAAACATGTTAGATTCAAATCAACTTATAAAATTGATGATATTGCTATAAATCAGAAGTACAATCTTAAGGACTTAGGCGTTACATTAGACGGCGAATGCAGATTTGATACACATATAGATTTGGTGGTTCGCAAAAGTTTTAAAATGTTAGGTTTTATTTTTCGTAATACACAGGATTTCAAATCTGCACTCGCAATGAAAATACTTTATAATTCTCTCGTAAGGTCTAACCTTGAATACAATTCAGTTGTCTGGTGTCCTTATTATAAAAAATATATTACTCGGATTGAATCGGTACAGAAAAAATTTCTTTATAGATTAAGTTTTATCACAAAAAACAACAGTTTTACAAACTATCGTGAACGGCTAAACTTTTTTAAAATGGAGTCTTTGGAAACGCGCAGAAACGTGTCACAGCTAATATGCCTACATAAATTATTGAACAATGAGATAGACTGTCCATCACTGTTGTCACAGATTGGAATCTCGGTGCCTATCTATAACTGTCGACTTAGTAGTTTTTGCCCTATGTTCACAAAATTTTCAAAAAATAAATATGGTTCGAACTCCCCGTTACAACTAATTTTAAAATTATATAATAGAATATTTAGCATTGATCATAACACAGATGTTTATTTTTTAAAATTGAGCTCGTTCAAAAAACATATTGTTAACATGTTAAACAAATTGTATTAAATTTTATTTTTTTTTTATTTTTTAGATTAGTTATATTTTAAAGCTTATTTTTATCTGAAATATTGTCAAAGCGGTGCCTACCTATAATTTAGATACATAAGTACCAATGTTTATTTTAAACTAATTTGAATTATTGTAACAAAAATTATGTATCTAGTTGGTAAGCCTTTTTGAAATAAATAAATAAATAAATAAATATGTTATAACATAAAATGATTTGCTACAAAAATAATAAAGCATTCAATCACGACTGTTCTTAGCCAAGTAAATCCCCTTTATGTTTATATTCGCTAGCCGCATTTTACGGTACGTAAAGTCGTGTACAACAAAGACTTGCAAATGGCCGGAGGTCGCGTCTACATAAATCGGGCACCCAATCACGGGATGGACTCGGAATTCAGTTTGCCACTATTGAATTATACGAGCTGCAGCCGGGATGTCATACGCCAAAGTTTAATCTCTTGGAGCGACGGGCTTATTATGCAAATAGTCGAGTCTCCTCGGTCATCTCTCGTTCTTTAAACCTATCTCGGCACGTATGTCGGGGCACGTCGCGAGCCGCTACTCTGTGCCGTGTTGACAATCCGCACAAAAACTCCCTCCCTCAGCCCTCTATAACTGAATACGTAAGATGCGTCTTGAATTTTCTGTCCGCTAACGCTAACATTCTTTGACGAGCCTGGTCTCACTTTAACAGGACATTCGTAGGGTGTGTGAGTAAGCAATTTCTACGATTATTTCGGGACTGTTTGTTTTTGTAGTGTGCGTAAATATCCCGACCGGTAGCGGGCCATTGTGTATAAGTGTGTAAACGTTATTTCTCACTGTACAGCTCTTGTTTAGACGGGTGAGAGATACTCAGTTTGTTTGCTAGAGACCTATACAAATTTAAACATGTTATAATGTGAGACGCGTCAACTCGGAATCGAATTTTCAATTACGCCATAAAACGATCGTGAATGAGTAGTCTCCAGTTAGCTCAAAATGTAAACTCGCTGGAGATAAAATTATTCAACTATCAAAAGGCGGGCTGACGTCAATTTATCGCCTGCAAATAGAACCGAAATCTAAATGAAGAAGTTGTCGCGACGGAAACAGGGGGTAACTCTTTCTTTCTCCCGACCCCGAGCGGTAATTAAGCAAAAATCGAACAAGCTCAACCCCAGAGCTCTATGCAAATTCGACGAAATTGACTTCGTGTTGACAGTTGGATTTTTACAAGCTTATTCGACTCGACATTTCGGTGCTTTCGAGCCCATTTCAAGAGCACATGACAGGGCTCATGAACGCATAGGGTCCGTCAATCATATGCGATCTTTTAAAGCGTATGATGTTAATTTACCGTAACGCATATTTTAAAGGCAAGTACAAATTTACACGCGTAGAAACTAAATTTCAACGTGTCAGACACATAATTACACTGTTATGTTTTAGGGTCCTACATTCGAGTAGATATTCGGTAGAAACTTTAGAACAATCTCACTCGTATTACGCTCGTAATATTCACCATAATTACATTAATTTATTCCTGAAGAGCCAGAGGTGAGATACACGTGTTCTGGAAGTTTCTAGCGCTTGAATTGAACAAACAAACATCTTACGACTATGCACACAGCGTACTCAAATACAACTCTGCGTATTCTCAACCGTGAAACGATGTCTTTGTGTTTTATCCGTGGAACATGTGCCATACTTAATGTTACGGAAAATGACATGTTGTAAACTATCCGAAATACCACTAGTGCAATTAGTCAGTTGGCGATGGATTTGTAACACGATTTATATAGCAATGGGGGTAAATATGCAGTTTTATTTGGCATTTTTTTGGTCTCGTCTCATAAAAGGTAGGTATCTAGTATCTACGTAACCTGTAAAATTGTATGCGTACATGTTGAGTGATATATCACTACGATTATACGGATTTGACTATAAGTTAAGGTATTACATTACTGTTTAATATGAATTTAGTTAATTTATTCTGTATTATTAGTTTATTCTGTAGTATTAGTTAATTATACGGGATATTTGTTAAATTACCCTGAATCAAACCTGATAGCCTAACCATTACGCCAATCGGGTCATCAAACCCTTCTATTTACCAACAAAATAAAGGATTACAAAAACATTTTGCCTCGCAAGCTCGTATGATATAACAGGGCCAGTTTCCCGGCCGGGGTCGGCAAGTTCATTCTAACGGTATGCATCGGTAGCGCTTGCTTCTATCGGATTATGTTAGCCTGGTACCAGTGTTTGCAATGTTTACTACCGTTCAATATTCCTCGTATAGCGAATTTCGTGAACGATATTTAAAGTGCATGTGCGCTTCTGCTTGTCTCTGCTCTCCTGGTACTTTATATGTAGAAATTTATTTGCGTTAAAGAGATAGAGAAACAAAAGATACAAAAATATGATTACTTATTAAAAAGTCATAAAAGTTAAAAAAAAACTAGGAACTATGTATTATGTATTACCTAATCAATAAAAAACTAGTTTCTTACAATGTAACTCCACCACAATAATTTTACACAAACCAATAAACTCTTCAACAAACCACTAAAACCTCACAACCATAGATCCAAGACAATACTAATTATTTACAATTAATGCTACCAAATAAGACGCTAAGACGTGGCCCAGTTTGAAATCGCGTGATCATTACGATACGACCACGAAATTCCTTCGTCATAGCACGAACGCAATTTGCGCGACGTTTTACAATTTATTATATTTGATCATTGCATTCGTTTTTACAGCATCGGTGTAACTGTATTCCGCATCTGAATACGTATGATGAGTCACAAGATTCATTTCCGCAAGAACGAAATAGCTCTATATGATATTATGTGATTAAATATGAGACAGAGGGTATAGCAAGACAAACAAAAAACAATCACAGTTTCCTATTTTGTATAAATAAAATATCTTTATTCTTTAGTATAATGCTGAATTCAATTTACTTTAATTTGATTTAAGCACTTACTAAAATATAGTTATTTCTTTAGAATTCGTCTTTCAAATAATCATATAATATGTACATAGATTTAGACAGTTAAACTAAATATGTACTATTGGCTATTGGGGAATAGGAAGTGAAAGTTAGTTGAGTGGACGCTGTAGGAAACAGTGGGGAAATTACATTCAAATAACATTTTAACTAATTCTCCTCAAATTCATTGTTAAACCGTAAATGTGGGTAAATGCAACTACATACATTACTTTATAATACAGATTATATTTATAGGAAGTGTTATATGTATAGTACCAAAAGCATATTATAATACAGAATACTAAGAGTAAAAAATATATATACACGGTAGAATTGAGAACCTCCTTTTTTTGAACTCGGTTAATAATAAATATGTAACACGCACAACCCTTCCAAATTAAAAACACCCATAATTCCACATCAACGAAAGCAATATACAACACAAATTCGTCAATTTTCATTCAAATTCGACACCAACACAATAGCGTTCGAGACATTCATAATCTGTGTCGTTTGTATAATCTGCGGCGGTACCGTTCGCGTACGCGGTAATGGACAAATAATGTGCAGGTCGCCATTATAATGTTATTTGGCGGAAAACAATAATTGCTGTGTCGGATTATTTGATATTTCTGAGACCAGTTGGCCGTTGGCAAGCTTATATCATTTCGGACACGGACACGAATAACCTTTTTGCCGATAATGTCCTGTAATTAAATAAAAATATGGTTGTAATTGTCGTAAAATTCGTTTATCATTGCCGTTGTGTGGGTGGCTCGGTGTTGTGACGTCACGTGTTATAAGCTCGTTATCGTAGACGAAGCAGTATTATATTCTTTTCCTTTTTACGAAATATATTTTTTCATAACAATAACTATATTATCCTACCTTATATGATGAACATGAAACAATATTACAGATAATTTTGTCGAAAAGTCAAGTTTCTACAAAATTACCTTATTCCCCCACCACTCGAAACGTAAAAAGTATACACTTATTTTCACAAATAAAGTCATTTATACCACGTCACAACACAATTACATAACACATGAAATAATACGATATACAGTACAAATTCGCCTGCATACAATGTTAATGGAGCTGGCATGCAATCCGATACGGAGCCAAGCAATTATTTTAAGAATGATTGCTTGTCGTCAACTCTGACGTGTACAATGAGAGGGTACCGAGGCAAATTGATTCAAGTGCCGTGTCCCCTTGTGGATATGTTTGTGTATTTGTCTTTCGTTCTCGTCGTAACGGAGCTATTTTTTAAGTGAAACTTCTTTAAGCGCGTTGCGAGTATTTCAAGGCGACTTGTTATCTTTGAGTCTTGGCAAAGAAGTTTCGCATAATATGACACGTCTGGTCGGCACATGGTATACGATTTGCAGTGGCGAAACATTTCATTCCCCAATTTCCTTTAACCCATTGAGCCCCGAAGCGGCCCGATCGGTCCCAGACACAATAGATTTTCTATTGTGTCTGTGGTTCCGGGGCCTGAGTGTGACATACGCAAGCAAAGCCGCGGACGGAAGGCTACTGGCTAGTTCACTATACATCTATTTTTCGAATATATAGTTGCAAATAAAAAACAATGCTGTCTGTTAATAGCGTGTTTGCATTTGATAAAGTATTCATTTCTTAATAACGATTAATGATAATTATGCAAAAGGACAATCAATTTGGTCGAATCATTGTATTGTCCTGTCTTTTCATGGAATAATCCTTACTATAATTGAAAAATTGTCTCTTTTTCATTCATATTTCCATTCTTACAGCGTTTAATAATTCAACTGAAATTCTACATTGAACACTACACGCTCGGTAATACAAAATTAAAAACCACACCCACACAATTACCCAAGAGCCTATTAATTCATTTACGCGTGTTCCTTTGAAACAATTACCTATGTAAATCGACTGATGATTATATAATCGTGTTCAACTAACCATCAATACCCAGGGATGTTAAGTAATGCTGTAATTACAATAAATTAACGCTATTATGTTGACCGCCTCCTTGGTACAGTGGTTGAGGAATGAACGTAGAACCGTGGTGTCCTGGGTTCGATTCCCATGAAGAAAAAAAATGTCTCGATCCGGCAGGACACAGCTGATCACCTTCTTGTCCCTAAAGAAAATCGATCAGTGAAACAGATGTATAATCCATCTGCCTCTTACCACCTAACTGACCTGACTTCACTTCCGATTATGTTACGGTTTCAGTTGTTTTATATGTTAGAATAAAGCAGCAAAATACATACACATATAAAAAAACACAATATCGTCTGTGGATTGGTTATAGCTCTTACGTAAATAACTGCAATTGTAACTATAGAATACTTTTGAATGTTATAAAGATGAATTATTGCTAAATGCTAAGGTCTTACATTGTAGTTGTTATACTTTGTATAAAACGAAAAACTATTATTTTAATATTGAGTATATTAATTTACAAAGAAGTTAGGTACAGGTATGTACAGTCTAAGAGCTGCAGATAAAACCGCGTGCCACAACTAGCATTGAATATTCTATTCAACGTAGAAAACACGAAAATTAACCTTTAACCAAACGCAATAAGAATCAAACTACAACGCGATGCATTTATTCAATATATTTAATTGTAATTAGTAAAACTATTGAGATAGCAACGTCGGATGTTTGCATTTAGATATTGCAATGTAATAACATTGTAAATTAGTTTTAGATTATTCATACTAATGTAGGTTTTGATATTAATATCTCATGTTATGCTCTGAAATGTAATACATTATATTATCAAATTGAATTCCGAGTTTGCTTTGTAAGCGTATGCCTGTATAATAAAGGTTATTAATTATTATGAAAACGGCTCTATCCTAAATGCAATAATAACAAAACGGAGCATTATTACATAAGCTTTTTCATGTTAGATAATGAAAAACGAGACACTAATACAATTTATAAAGTAACAATAAATAATTTTAATAATCTAAAAATATTGCGCCTCTGTTTTGTGACTGAATTACAATTAAGGCCATAACCCCATATTGCAAAACGCAAGTCCCATAAACTAAACACCTATAATTCGAACTAGAAGCCTTCTAAACGGTTATTTTAACGAGATACTAAAACATACAACCTTTACCTTATCGAATGTATCATTAACACAGCTATATTTTCATTTATTGCTTTTCTATGGGTAAGCAACAGTTCAAAGGTTATTAACTAGGTATAAATTTTCTTATGACCATTATCATTTCTATTAATAAAACAGCTTCTGTGTCGATAGAAGTGATAGTTAAAACTTGATCACCTGTACTTAAACATCACCATGTTACATGAGAAAGTCTTATAAAATCTTTTACGCTTTCCCTTCTAAAGGGCTGAACGGATTTTATAGTTTTCAATGAAGATATTTGTACATCCAAAGTAAATACATATGTAGTAGACTATATGTTCTTCATAGTTTCTTTGAAAAATTTATTAAAGAATCGATATAATTTAAAACTTTGTTCGTAGCAATAAAATTCTAATTGTGTTATTTACGTTGTATTTTAGAAGTTGTTCTACATAGATATCTACCAAGAAAACAATCGGCAGTTGTAAGAAACATAGCTCAAACTTTACTGTGACAAGATAGCGAGAAATATCTAGAAATACTCATAACTACGTCGAAATACCTTAACAAATGTCATAGTCAAACTGCCATATTAGACTGGAGTAGATAATTTTTGAAACAAAAAAAAATCGCAGTCGGATGAAACCCATTAGAAAAGGAGGGGAATATGATAAAAATGTAAGGAAAAATAAATTACGGTCAATCCGAGTTCGGGAAACGGGAGGGGGGAGCTTTTAAGAGAAAAAAATGGTTTCTCTCGATTTCCGACAAAACTACAAGTCCTATAGAAACAAGTTCAATGGCAAAGTTGTAGGTAATTAAAAGTTCTACAACTTTTG
>CAJQZN010009958.1:0-12960 GCA_907164685.1 Colias eurytheme | reverse complement strand
TCCTTACTTGTGTAAGCTCCTATTTTTACCATTTGTGTTCGAGTCGCTAGGTAGCTCCTAAAGTAGTCCAGTTGCGAGCCTCGTATACCCATTATTTCGAGTTTATTTAGAAGCGTGGAATTTTGATGCGGTTTTTTTAATAGATAGAGTGATTCAAGAGGAAGGTTTATATGTATAATAATATCCATTAAATAGTGTAGAAGTACTGTTATTTTTGAGGTTCCTAATGTGATGTCGTAAAAAATTACATTTTTTCCGCTTACATTGCAAACGCAGGCTGAACCCTACGAGTTTTATCAAAATAATGTACTAATTATTATACACATTGAAAAGGTCTACGGAAAAGTCCGCGATGGTAAATGTCTATCTCTTATGGATAACCCACAATAACTTTTTTTTGTCATTTACTTTTTACGACAAATAATGGCTAATTTTCGATGCGATTTTAACCAATACAGCATTAATCCTTAACCAATTAAATACCTTGAATACATTGTTCATTTAATATAGATCTATATGGCCTTTTACACCGTATGATTTAAGAGAATATTTTCGAAGATATAACAGATTTAAAAATTGCGGGACGTAGCGTTTGCGGCGGTACCGGCCGGCCGCCCGGCTATCTATTTTATACCCGTGCGAAGCCGGAGCGGGCCGCTTTGTTTTTATATACAACGTTCACAGTGTTTCTGTAGTGTATTTAGTATCAGCATTGCACCCGTGCGAAGCCGGGGCGGGTCGCTAGTGTTATATATTTATTACTAGCTGTGCCACGCGGTTTCACCCGCGTGGCTCCGCTTCTGTTAGTCTTAGCGTGATGATATATAGCCTATAGCCTTCCTCGATAAATGGGCTATCTAACACCGAAAGAATTTTACAAATCGGACCAGGAGTTCCTGAGATTAGCGCGTTCAAACAAACAAACAAACAAACTCTTCAGCTTTATAATATTAGTATAGATTATGCTTTTGTTGTATCTGGCGAGTGGTGAGGTTTTTATATGTATTTTAGAAAATAATAAATAAATGCTTCATAACAATTCTGAAATAAATAGCATTGTAATTCCGTCGTAAATTATAAATTACAGTCAAATTATGGAAATATTCATAACCTGACGCTTGTAGTATATTAATTAGAATTTTGCGAGTTGACCTTATTTATAAGGTAGAACTGCTTAACAAGTATCTATCCCCCGTACCATGGTATCTTATAGCAGTATTATTTCCAGTGTGGAAAAAAGACAACGCTATACAGGTCGTCTAGCGCCATCACTAGCCCACACTGGAAATAATACTGCAAAAAAAACATAGTAACCTCCTCCTTACTCAGACCTTCGTTAAACTGTACCTATTTGACAATTTGTAATAATTAATATAATAAAAGGAATAAGATCAGTTTAATACAAAAAGTGTATATGATCGCATTGTTTACTTTATGGAGCCATCTGAAAGCCTTGACCTTTTATTAAATTATGCATTACCTTTATTTACATTTTGCTAAAACTTGTGAATTGTTTTGTAAAATATTATTATATCCCCTGAATATAATAAAGCTTTTTACATCAAAATGAGCAAATAAGAAAAAGATTATTATTCATATTATATTTCATATTCATATTATCTTCTAAACTATTACCTCATAATAAATAATGCCTTTTTCTAACGATGTAACCTTTTCCCAAATATGTGTGTTAGCGTTTTTATCGAAAACTCGTATCGGTCGTGAGACTTCGGTGAAGAATTTCGGCTTATTCGCATTAACTATCACTACATCGAAATATTCTCTCCAATCGTGACCCACGAGCATCTCCATTCCTGCATTTCTGAAAATATAAACAAAAATTGAAAAATTATTCATTGATTAACTTTTATCCATTTACATAATATCATTTATACATGAACACATATTTGTTACAATTGAAAAATAATGGTTAAAGATAGGTCAATAATATTAAATGAATGGAATTAAATGTTAAAATAAAACAAATTCATTGTATCTTTAATGATACGACAAAGCACAAACAAGGCAATCGACTATCATAATAAGACATGCTTACGAATTTATTTACTATCAAAATATAGTCTTATAATTGACAGAATACCTATAAGACTATTTGTTTGGGCACTATTTGAGACAATAATTAAAATTAAAACATACACAAAGTGAAAAGGACTGTTTGTAACAAGGAAAAGTTTCTTTCCACACTCTTGTAGAATTTGAAAATATTTCTTTAAGTCCGAGTTTGGCCTGATGTACTCTTCCACATTTTGGGCTACAATTTTGTGCATAATCGGGTGACAACTTTGTACTGAGTTCTGAAAAGTGAAAATACAAAATTTAATTTAAAAACAAAAATAATAAACCTCATACTTTATGATATTTTCGTAATAGATTATAGAATACGATTGTTTTAATTATTTTTATAGCGATATGTGCAGATTTCTAGCTTAATCCAAAGGGCGAAACTGCTTTAGAAAAATTTACAAAAAAAAATAGATTATGAAAATATTTATATCAATATATAACTAAGTAGTTAATTACTTAATTAAAATATAATAAATATTAAAATATCTAATTTTTTCTTACCTTTACATCCAAAAAGAGAATTTCAGGGTGGTAGTCAATGTGGTTCTTGTTGAAGTACTCAGCTACGTTACAGAGTAATCCCATTTCAGGTACAGAAAATAAATCAGCTAAATGTACCATTTTTGCCCTATTCGCCTAAAAAATAATATTTATTAAAAAATGTTGTAATCATATTTTTTGTATGTCACATACAAAAAGGTTTGTCTATACAAATATTATAAAGAGGAAAGGTTTGATTTTTTGTTTGTTTGTTTGTTTGTATGAATTGAATAGGCTCCGAAACTACTTGGCAGATTTGAAAAATTCTTTCACTGTTGGAAAGCTACATCATTTCTGAGTGACATAGGCTAGGTTTTATCCCGGAAATCCCACGGGAACGGGAACTATGCGGGTTTTTTTTGAAAACGCGGGCGAAGCCGCAGGCGGAATGCTAGTAACAAATAACTGAAAAAACGCTGAACAATTAAAAAAAAATTTCGTCAACAAGAATTTGTAACATGGGCAGTACCTACTTTGTTAATATGAATATCTAGGTAAGTACATAGCTACGTTTTCTACAGCAAATATACTAACACCTAGACAAAAAAAAACTGGTGTATCAAACTAATTTCAGCTGGTATTTACTACTACTGTCATTAAATCTTATATAAATCTCGTGTCACAATGTTTGTCCTCAATGGACTCCTAAACCACTAAACCGATTATAATAAAATTCGCACACCATTTCGATTTCACAGTTCGATCTAACTTGAGAGATAGGATAGTTTAAACATGTACCTAGTTACCACGGGCCTAAGCCACGGGCGAAGCCGGGGCGGACCGCTAGTACACTGATATATGCTTATCATCGTAAAATCATTACCATAAACTATGCAGATTATAAAACCATACTTGAAATGTAGGAACCTAACATTTCAAGTCGTAAATATTTACTCAATACACAGATGGTATTATTTACCATCCTCATATATCATGATGTATGACATATCATGGACTATGATATAATTTGCAGAAGGGGAACGCACAAATGAATGATTGCTTACAAGTGCACTCATTACAAACATCAATACATATACATATAGTAGTACATATATTATGTACAATCTTCAGTTAAAGTAACGAAATGATGAATTGGATTTAAGACTATTATTATTACATTTTTTATATGTATATGCTCTAATAATATCAAATTACAGAGTTTATTTTGAGCGCCTTAGAAATTATCTCATTAAAAACATGCCGATAAGATAAGACTAATGGTATTACATAAAGTAAAATTGTGTAAACACTTTTTTTTAATCTCAATAATCAAATAATTAAGTATCTTTCATTTATTTCCATTATTTCAGACTAGCAATCTGTGTATCTTTATTTGAGAAATGAATTAAGAATAGATTTAAAATGGTATGAAACCTTGAAAAAAATTGAGGTTTTTGGCATGAAAATAGAATAAAACATTATTTATTTCAAACAATGAGCAGATATTAATTTGCCGAATATAGCAACAGAATTTAATATATTTATAAACTAGCTGTGCTCCGCGGTTTTACCCGCAGTGCTCTGCTCCTGTCTTTCCAGGATCATATCTTTAGCAAGATGATAATATAATATAGCCTATAGCCTTCCTCAATAAAGGGGCTATCTAACACCAAAAGAATTTTTCAAATCGGACCAGTAGTTCTCGAAATTAGCGCGTTCAAACAAACAAACTCTTCAGCTTTATAATATTACTAGCTGCTCCGCGCGGTTTCACCCCCGTGGCTCCACTCCTGTTGGTCGTAGCGTGATGATATATAGCCTATAGCCTTCCTCGATAAATGAGCTATGTAACACCAAAAGAATTTTTCAAATCGGACCAGTATTTCCTGAGATTAGCGCGTTCAAACAAACAAACTCTTCAGCTTTATAATATTATAGTATAGATTTATTACCTTATGTGCTCTGGTATCTCCTTCAACATAAGCTATCGGTATGATTCTATTTCTATAAACTTGTAGGACTTCATCAGTTGAAACAGGTGTCAAACCTCTGTATACGGCGCCAAATTGAATTTGCAAAAATGAGTCTAGCTTCAAAAGCAATCCTTTTTCAATATCATAGTGCAATCCACGAACTGCAAAATTTGGCTTGTACTCTAATTTCGATATTCCTGCTGGGTACTGTCAAATAGTAAAATTATTTATTAAGGTAATTAATTCCATTTATTTATATTAATTTAGAACAAAAGTTGGAATTTGATGTCTATGACAATAAAATTTAGATTCTAACAACTAATCTGCACTCAGAACTCACCTTTAGCTCCTTAGGAAGATAATGAAAAATACAATTTAGTTAGTTAGCACTCAATTATCATACAGATATAAGTGCATACACAGAATTAATTGAAAAGAATTATTGCCAGATTTAAATTTTCCAATCTTTGATAAACTTGTACCAGGTTAATATAGGATGGTTGATGTTTATTATGGACATACAATTTGTATACTTACTTTATATTTTTCCAGCAACATATCTCTTCCAAGATTGTAGAGCAAATGTTCCAGGGATGGTTTGTAATGTGCCAAGGTATAATCATAATCAAACCCATACACTTGTACCTCAGAGAGATCTAGCTCATTACATGCAAACACACCCTGTGGATTTACATCTTGAGGCAGCTTCTTGGCTATAAAACAAAATATATTTGAATACTATTGTTACAGTTCTCTATCTCAATTACTTATAAGTAAAATCTAAACAGATTTCTTAAAAATGTTATAGAACAATTTAATTTAAAAATATGTTAATTCATTTATGATAATAACACTGTCACATAGAATAAAATTAGAAGTGATAATATCTAGTAGTTGGTTATTTTTATAAGCTAACTAGCTGACTCGACAGATGTTGTCCTGTCTATGTGCAAATTGTCAAACCCGTGAAGTTTAGTTCAGTTTTCACATTTTCTTAAACTTTGGCGCAATTTCTCGAGTTTTTCTTTTATAAGATCCTTCTCCAGTCAATAACGAACACATCAAAATGAGAATTATCGAAATCGGTCCCGCCGAACACACATGATGCCGTGACCAAGGGAAATAGGATTTTATTTTTATAGAGATAAACAATTTGTCAATGGCTTAACTATTAAACTGCCCTCCTCCATTATTTTTACAATCTGGGTGAGATACTAATCAAAACCATTTAAGGTTGGAAAGACATTAGTTAGTTAGGCTGCCAGGTAGTTATAATATTAAAAGAGTAAAATAGACTTGAATAATTACCAATTAGCTTGTTTTACAATAGTCAACACCATAAAGTTGTAAATATAAATATTTCAAAGGTAAATTGATTGCATCCTGCAGCACTTTTAATGAAAAATAAATTTATATAAGTCAGAATAAAATATATGGGTTGACTTTAGAAACGTGCGGCACTAATTTCGGCGCGATTTTAATTTTTATCGATCGATAATGATGCCCCGAAACATACTTTAGCGGCTTTTCGTGCGGAAACGTGTAATTACAGAGAAATCTTTTTTTTAATTTTTGAGATTATGTTCAAAATTGTTTGAGTTACATTGACAAAACTACAAGAATTGTGTTTGAAAGAGGTAACAAATGTCTTAATGTACATATTAAAAACCATAGTTCATTCAAAAGCATGTTGCTGAGGGGACAACAATTCATACGGGTTATTGGCGAGCATATGATTGTTTGGGGCAATATGGGTATGTTCATAAAAAAGTTAATCACTCAGACCCAGACAACCCATTTGTTGCCTCTGACCCATTTGAGTCCCAGTGGCATGTTGTAAAAAGATTTTTTAAAAAAGATAACTATAACCACCCAGCAAACTTCGGTGATAATATTATAGAATATGTGGAGACGATGAGTGGAAAAAAATAAAATGGATCCATTCATTGCCATTGTAAATTGTATCAAACATGTATACAAGATTTGAAAAATAATTATTTAAAAAAAATGTTTTTATTGTATGTATATTGCACACAAATTGTTAATCACAGAACCGAATCTGTCCACCCCGATTCCACGTGGTACTTGTCTGTCATACACTAGAGTGTATTAAAAAAGTCGGAGGCGCGGAGGAGCGTGGCGCCCGCGTGTGCTGAGAGCAGGCAGAGTCAAGCGAGCCGGAGTGGCTGAGGCTGGTCGCCAAAGGCGACCAAAAAGCCGAAGCTACGAAGGCGAGTGAAGACTCCTGCCTGCAACGAGGTACACGGGGGCAAGCGCCACGTTCTGCAGCGCCGGAGCAGTCAAGAAAGCCCATAATCTTCGTTATATTTCTAACTACACATCACTACACAGTATAAAACAAAGTCACTTTCTCTATCCCTATGTCCCTTTGTATGCTTAAATCTTTCAAACTACGCAACGGATTTTGATGCGGTTTTTTTTAATAGATAGAGTGATTCAAGAGGAAGGTTTTAGTATATAATTTATTAGGTTTAAGTCAAAGCGGGCGAAGCCGCGGGCGGTAAGCTAGTATAAATATAATCTCAAAAAAAATTTAAAAAAAAATAGAAGGGGGGGTTTCCTCACCCCCCCACTTTATAGGGGGTCTCCCCTTACCTCCCCCCTCCCTTTCCCTCCCCTCCCCCCCCTTAATTCGTGCCGCAAATTTCTAAAGAAATACCAAATATATTATAGTACTTACATTTACACTTCAATTTCGTACGACAATACGCCTCATTCAAAAGTTCTCTGGTTGAGAAGTTTTTGGCCGACACAAAAACATAACTGGCACCATCTTTATGTGATAAACTGCGTTTTAATTTAAGAAATCTACCAACACGTGTAAAATACATATTTATTAGGAGTAAAAATAACACAAAATTCTCAAAAAAAATTAAGTTGATATTTGTGCGCATAACATTATACTTATTAAGAAGTGCCCGTAAATATTTTTTTATGAATTCAAGACACTCAGTTGCATAATTTAAAATTTAAACGTTAATGGTTGCATAATGAAAAAAATTCGTTATGATCTCTATTTTAACACTAATTTCACGTGCATACCACTTTGAATCTGTTATTTACTGGGTGGTGACTGGGTGTCATTGTCATATCATCATATGGCTCACTTGACAGATCACAGATTGTCTGCTGTCGTTTGACGTTTTAAATTTTGGACATATTTGGACCACAGATCTGATAAGACAAATAACGATCAGTGTGAGATCAGTGTCAATCAAATGTCAATTATATAATAGATTATTAATTATATTATGAAAAAAACACAGAGAAAAAAATCTTAAAAAATAAAATAGAAATAAAAAGAAGGCACAAATAAAAAAAATATACCATCGTATCCTTGCTTTGCCTTGCTCCAATGAATATTAAAAATATCTTCAAGTTAAGTGGGGCCTACGACGACGTCTCAAAGTAGTACTAATTCCAGTTTCAGAAAAAGACTGAGCTACAGTCGTCCATCGCCATCACATGCCGCACTGAAGTTATTTTATAGTACTAACTGCTTTATAACGTCACAAAAACTCCCCTGACATAGTCAAATAATTACTGCTTCGTACTTTTTAATGTTTAT
This sequence comes from Colias eurytheme, assembly GCA_907164685.1. Lineage (NCBI taxonomy): Eukaryota > Metazoa > Arthropoda > Insecta > Lepidoptera > Pieridae > Colias > Colias eurytheme. Next base: position 4,833 of record CAJQZN010009958.1, on the reverse strand, counting down.
GAATGGAAAAAATTTTTTCATGAGGCCTGATTCGAATCAACACGACTTTCCTATTTCTATTGTCTGGAAAATATCATAACAGACTATTCTCGTTTATTATTCTAATATCTTCCCCGTTCCCTTGATCTGATCTTGATGCCGCGGCTCCTGCCGCATTGATATCATAGACAAATACCTAATTATATTATTCGTCCATGTTGATATAAAGTTAATTTCACTATTTTTTACCCTTACTATTCGACATCGAAAATTAAAACGTGGAAGAATGTGGAAAATATTATTTACTATAAATAAAAGAACACGCACAATATAATTTTTATTTAACAATTATTGACTCGGTTTAAATAAAAGTATTATTGAATTGATTCAAAAACGGATAAAAAATGCGCTTAAAAAATGAGTATATTCTTATTTCTTACACATATATGCAGATTGCAGAGTACATAACTGATTTACTTGTTGAATTATAATTGAGGGAAAGCACTTCCTATATAGTTCTTGCTGCGATATCTAAATTTGTACGTAACAAAGATTATTTCGGTGTTTGCGAGCTTTAATTTACAATCGTCATCCACCCGTGCAACAAAACAAAGAGTGTATAGCGCCATTTCTAATTCTGGGGAAGTTCCAATGACCAATGATCCTACTGGTTTTATGATCCCTTGTTGATCGTAGTGTATTTTCATGATAGTGCCTTTCTGCGAATTAAAAATTCATTTTAATAAATAAAAACAAGACCCTAATACAGTAGTTAGGTATGTAGAGCTTCATTATTTTATTTATGTACTTACGTCACCAAGACTAATATATTTCAGATATCCCAAATAATTAGCTCTATTTGCTGCTTCTTCTTTAGAGAAGTATATCCAATTGTGTAAACCTGAAAAAAGTTTATTCATTTCAATCCCATCTATTAGATGTATCGTACAAAACTTATGTGAGTTTATCTATAAAGAATTGAGTCGGTTGGTACGGTCGATGAGGTTTATAAAAGTATAATTGATAAAAAAAATGTACATCGCTTAAAAAATTACCTAATATTTGATCATTTTTCAATTCTGATACAAATACGTGTTCAAATCCGGAACTACTGATCTTTCCCATTCCTCTCGAGTATAATCCAAACCACATTTGCTTCAGAAAATCTCTTTGTTGGCGAGGATCTTGGCTTACGTAGCCTATAATAAATACATCATCACATTAGAAGTATTCAAACGCATTATTAATTTTTCATACAACTCATATAACTAATATGTTACCTTTTTCTTTTAAAAAGTTCATTAGGTAACGAATAACCGAAGTAGACATAATAGCGTCCATAAATGCATTTTCTTCATTTCTTTCCTGGAAAAAAAAACTTTTAACTTTAATTACTTGTAATATTTATTTACTATGGCTGAAATATGTATAGGTACGTAATACGTATCAACTCAAAAGCAAATAATAATTTCTCGACCGTAAGTATATTATTATACCTATTCTCTTAAGGGGAAGGCTTTACAGTGTTACTTTTCATTACGATTTACGATTATGAGGTACTACACCTAAGTTATTCTAATTGCAATAGTAAATAGTTGATTTTCTTTTTTAATTTTCAATTGTTAACGTAATTTACGAAATAGATTATAATAGAAAACATTTATTTGATCAGATTGACCACGTACATTTTGAACTATTGATATAGGTTTTATAAGTGTTTAAGTAGGTAGTTAAATCAGCGAAATAATTGAGAAATATTAACCTGAGCCGTTACATATTCATTCACTAAAGTATTCCTCTCGTAGTTATCTAAAAGCGGTACGAGTTTCTCTATTGTCGGTATATTCCATGCTTCAGGTGATATAGTGAGTAATCTGCAAACATCATCAATAAAGTTCAACATTATAAATAGGTACGTTAGCAATGTCACCTTTGTTATAGAAATAAAAAACACGCAGAAGCTAGAGTTGATAGAACTTTTACTGTATTAATATAGGTATCCCAAAGTACCGCTCATTAAATTATGCATAGAGAATCATACAGTATAATATGTGCGTACAATGTCTAAGACCGATAACGAACGAGAAGTACTTTTATTTGTTCACGTTTGGGAATTAATGAAAATAGAAACAGCATTTTTACACGCTTTATATTAGCTTCACCTGTATGTTTGTTTGTTTGTAACCGACTTCTTTGGGCGCGATTTTGACCCACTTTAAACGGCCAGATTTCGTTCAAACTTTGTAGATTTATTGAGGACCGATGACAATACACTAATTTGATAAAATTTTCCATTTTTTAGTTCGGTTTTCTATAAAAAGCGTGTTTTTTAGTTTTTTTTTAACTATTATTATTATTTTATTCTATTGCATTTAGATCAAACGTGTTGTGAGGTTAGAATTTTAGCAATCTCTGCTAAAATTCTAACCCCACAATGTCAAATTCTTTTAGTGTAAACAGGCTAAGAGCATTCTTTCGTTGTTCTTAGTGCGTTCGAAAAGATGATATGCCATACGAATACGAGTTTTGGTTTACTAAAAGATCACGAAATAATGCTCTTGCTATAGCTCTAGCTCTACGTTCGTTTGGTCCCATTGCACCGTTATGTTATTTACTAAAACAATGTTAAACTTGATTTTGAATAATTTAGAAAGTACCTAGTAATAGAGAGAAATGGAATAAGATTTTTTCCGTGAGATATAAATAATGATTGTATTCTCAATTTATCTATACTAATATTATAAAGCTGAAGAGTTTGTTTGTTTGTTTGTTTGTTTGTTTGAACGCACTAATCTCGGGAACTACTGGTCCGATTTGAAAAATTCTTTCGGTGTTAGATAGCCCATTTATCGAGGAAGGTTATAGGCTATATTTCATCACGCTACGGGCAACAGGAGTGGAGCCACGGGGGTGAAACCGCGCGGAGCAGCTAGTATCATATAAATTTCATGCAAGTAATTTTTAGCTGTAAGCCGAACACGATATAAAAAGTATTGTATTAAAATTATATTGTCCGGTTGCACATCCTTTCCTCTACCCACTAAAGCTATATTGAGGTCATCTATAAGAAACTTTCGTTCGAACTAAGTTTAGATTTGATTTTTATTTATTTGAAATATCGTTGATTTTTTAATGATATAAGCAGCATGATAGATATGCATGAAATATTAAGAAGGAATTCTAAAAAACTTATGAAATTAAAAAAGTCTAAGTGAGTTAATATCATAATGCTTACGGTAATGACGCCTTGTCTTGCTTTTCCTGGGACGTTGTCTTTTCTTGATAATTTATTGTTACATATTTGGCTGCATTGTTTACATCTTTTTTAAGCAGCTCTTCACTTACTACTTGCAGTTCAGCGTCACTTATAGTTGTTGATCCCTGCTTATTGTTGTTGTTGTTTAAAATAGCACTAGGTAATAACCCTGGTTTATTTGCGAGACTAGTTGGAGCTGTCGGTTTTAGTTTGTTGTTGGTAGTACTAGCGGCCGGTTGTGACATTGTATTTTTGGAACCAGATACTATTGAACTCCAGGATCCGGGTTTTGTGGGAGTATTCGTGTGAGAGCCTTGAGTTGGTTTTACCGTGGGAGCTTGAGTGGCAGATGGTTTCTTTAAAATTGAGCTATAGTTCGGCACTTTGGGCAAAGTAGTACCATCTTGCTTACCTTGACCATCATAGAAGTTAATCAAATCTTTTACTTTCCCAGGTTGCTCATTTTTGTTCTGCATAGGTTTTGGTGTTGTAAAACTTGGAGCCACATAGTCTCTTTTTGGAGGTGTTGAAATCTTTTGGGTTGTACCAATTGTCGTTTGTTTCGTTGATGGTGAGGACGTGGGTTTCAGTGTCGGATATTGGGGAGCAACGTAATCTCTTTTTGATGAAGGCTGTGGAGTTTGATTGGCTGTTTGGGGCTTATTATATCCCATCGATGTACTTGTAATCGGTTTTAAAGTTGGAAATTGCGAAGCTACATAGTCCCTTTTGTTATTTGATGGTGATGTTCTTTGTACTGGCCTTGTAGAGCTGTGTGTAGACTGAGTAGGAACTGGTGAAGGGGGTCTCAATGTTGGAAACTGAGCATTGCTATCCTTATTAAAAGGCGTTACAGGTCCACCTGCTTCATGTAATAGGAAGTCATTGATCGGATTGTATCTTTCTTTGTTCCAACCTGAGAAAAGATTTTTATTGTAATGATAAAACACCAGCAAGAAAAATTCACTCTCAAAAATATAAAATCAATCATTCAATTTAATCTATACTAATAATATTATAAAGCTGAAGAGTTTGTTTGTTTGTTTGTTTGAACGCGCTAATCTCGGGAACTACTGGTCCGATTTGAAAAATTCTTTCGGTGTTAGATAGCTCATTTATCGAGGAAGGCTATCGGCTATATACCATCACGCTACGACCAACGGGAGAGGAGCCACGGGGGTGAAACCGCGTGGAGCGGCTAGTTATAATATACGCAGCCACTCTCTAAGAAGTAAGGGTTGAATCATATCTTGTGAACTAAAAGACAGAGCTAAATAGTTAAGTAGTTAAAAATAAACAATACTAATGCATAATACCTATATAAACAATTTAAAATAACATAGATGATATTATTATTTAGAACAGTAGATGATGTATAAACTATTATTGGTCAGATTGTGCTTTGCCCTTGACTTATTAACATCTTTAATCGCACGCATACCAACAGTTCATATGTATGTATAATTTATGAATATTTTCTTACCATTATATTATGAATACTTAGTTATGAATGTAGATTGTTGATACATAACAGTAAAATTTAAAAGTAAATGAAAAACCGGCCAAGTGCGAGTCGGGCTCGCGCACAAAGGGTTCCG